>VYZP01053237.1:55882-138181 GCA_013400635.1 Hypocryptadius cinnamomeus
CCCACCCTGCACTGCCCACCCCAGCAGACCCCAACCTTTGCACTCTTCCAAACCGGCCCCAGGGACTGCTCCCAGTCCAAACCCCGAGGCAGAGGCATGGGCAGGGCAGCTCCCGCCAGGTTTTTATCAGGATTTTTGGTGGTGTGATGTTGGTTAATGTGTCTGAGCCTTCGGCACTTCCCAAATCTGGTGAGAATCATCCCCACCCTGTGGCAGGGACAGAAGTCACCCAAGTCCCTGCCCAGTCACCCCCGGGGAGGATCCGGGGTGCTCAATTTTAAGGATGCTGCTCCCTTCCCCTGCTCTCTCCTCCCCACACACCAGCTCCAGCTTCCCCAGCACCCCATCTCCCTCCTCTGGCAAAGGCTAGCCAAAAGTGGGAGGGTCCAGGGAGAGGTTGGATGGGACTTGGAGCAACCTGGGACAGTGGAAGGTGTCCCTGCCCATGACAGGGGTGGAATGGGATGAGCTTTAAGGCCCCTTCCAGTCCAAACCATTCCAGGAATAAAAGCAAATTTCTCACCCTGAGCAGCAACTCCTCTCAATGCCTTCAGTGTCCCTGTCCTTCCTCAGGCACAAGGACTGTCCCCAAGGCAGGGATGGCACAGGTCGCTTGTCCCAGCCTGCCCAGATCCAAAGGAATTGCTTCCAGGGACGCTGACAACATCCATGAAGGCAGGAACAGGCCTGCCAGGATTGCTGGGAGGGATGCAGCCCCCTCGGCTCCAGCCCCAGCTGCATCTGTCAGGGGCCGAATTTGGCCTCATGGGAAGAGCTCCGGGAGTCTGGATGCAGGCTGGGATTAGGAGGGATTCCTGCCGGGGCTGTACCTGGCCACTGCTCCCCAGAGCTGTCAATCCTTTCAGCAGCACTAAAATTCAATTAGTTAAAACAACAACAACAACAGCAACCGTGGCTCCAGACAGTTTGTGCCTCACACATTTGATCCCTTTTATTGCTCACCCTGCTCTGAGCCCCGCCAGCAACATCCGAGCTGACTCCCACCAGTTCCCTGGTTTATTCTACCAGGATTAAGTCAACCCTACAGTCTCCAGCTGTTTTGTGGTCGGGCCTGGATACATCTTTATATTCCAGCTCCATTATTAAGTGGAAAGTGGCCAAATTGACAGAGCTGCTTCAGGGAGGACAAGGCCACTGAGGTCAATGACAGTCCTGCCAGCTGGGGGGACGCTGGGGACTCATGATTTGCTCACAAAGCTCTGGCCTGTTGTCTTAGCCTCACTTGATGTCCCCGAGGGGGCTTCTGTGAAAGGCCTGACTCCAGCAGGAATGTTTGATTTCTTGGCAGGGAGATGTAACAATCTGTCCTGGAGAATAGCAGGAAGATTTTGTGTCCAGCCTGGGTTGTCCATCACATCCCTTCATCACCCCATGTGCACCCACCCTTCAGCTTTCCCAAACGGAATCTCCCCGGACACTGCAGCAGGACAGGGGCTACATATGGAGCCACATCCTTCAGCTGGTGGGAACCACCCTGCTGGGAGCAGGGAATTGGTGAGGCCACACAAGGAGCCCAGCTCTGCCCTCCCGGGTCACCAGAGGTGTGATGGCACCGGCTGGGCTGGGGGTGGTGATGTGGTGCCATGGATATGACATCATACAACGTGATAAGATGTGATAAAGTGTGATAAGATGTGATAGTCACCCATCAGCCATGCTGGTGTGTCCAGCCAGGGATGCTGCAGGAGTGTGACCCCAGTGGGACAACCAGGGCCTGCCTGGAACAGGGTTTTTCCTGAGCCAAATGGGATGAGTCAGGAGAGTTCCTTAAATAAACGCGGGTTTGCTCCCAGGCTAACACAGCTTTGTGTTGGCAATGAACAGCAGCAGAAGGGTCGTGCAAAGAAAGGGATGAAAGCTCCATCCATCAGTTTCTTGGAAGACTGTGTGATTTATGGAACTCCCCTGCACATCAGGGGCTGTGTGGGGCTCAGGCTGTCCCCGGGATCCAGCAGCATTCAGGCTCATTGTCCACAGGAGCGGGGGATAAGGAGGTCACCCTTTGCTGCTGGCTCATGCTGGAGGGTGGGAGAAGGTTCCCAGCCTGGCACTGCCTGGGGGGCAGCAGCTGGACTCCCCTGGCAGCCTGAGGAGCTGCCTGAAATCAGGAATCCCAGAAGGGGTTGGGCTGGAAGACCATCTTGTTCCAACGCTTTGCCATGGGCAGGGACACCTCCCACTGTCCCAGGTTGCTCCAAGCCCTGTCCAACCTGGCCTTGGACACTGCCAGGGATCCAGGGGCAGCCACAGCTTCTCTGGGCACCTGTGCCAGGGCTTCACCTCCCTCATAGGAAAGAATTCCTTCCCAATATCCCATCAATCCCTGCCCTCTGGCACTGGGAAGCCATTCCCTGTGTCCTGTTACTCCTTGTTCCAAGTCCCTCTCCAGCTCTCCTGGAGCCCCTTTAGGCACTGGAAGGGGCTCTGAGCTCTGACTGGAACCTTCTCTTCTCCTGGCTGAACACCCCCAATCCTCTCACATCTCATCCAAGTGAATTTCTCTTCCCTGTGTGACACATCCTGGTGTCTCCTGCTCTCTCCCAGAGCTGCTGCTCTCCCAGTGCAGGGTGAGGGCAGCTTCGATGGCTTTTCCCAGCAGCAGCCGGGGCTGGAGCGCCTTTACCTCAGGAGCTCTGCAAAGCTGCTTCTCCTGCACTCCAATAACTCCACTTCCATGTGTGACTCATACTTTTCCCCCTGCCTTGGTCTTCCAGTTTTCCTAATTACTTTGAGCTCTGTGACTGGGAGCGTGGAATGTTCCAGCACTGTGTGTGATTCACCTAACGGGGAGTGCCCCCAGCCAGAAGGGACATGGAGCTTTTCTGGCATCAGCCTATGACCTGGAGAGCAGCCAGAAAATCTCACCAAGGTAATTTCTTCCTTTCCCTTCCTTCTTGGGCTCCTTTCTTTCCCTCAGTCCCTCTGCTCCCTCCCCTCTTTCCTCCCCACAAGGCTCAGCAGCACCTTTTCATTACTCATCAACATTTTTGCTATAGAACCTCCCTGAAATCCCAACCCTGCTGCAGCTCCCGCCCTGCCAGAGTGTGCTCCCTGGGAATCACCCCCAACCAGAGCCACTGGCATGGCAGGGGCTTCAGCTGGGACACAGCTACATTCCCTGGGACACACCGACCTTCCCTGGGACACACCGACCTTCCCTGGGACACACCAATCTTTCCTGGGACATGGTCAGATATCCCTGTGTGATTTAGGAACTTCATTTCCAAAGGGTTTAATGTACAGGGTTGGAAACTTCTATAAATTCATGTGTGTGTGTCCATCCATCCGTGTGTGTCCATCCAGCTGCAGCTCCCATTCCCAGAGTGAAGGGGACACCCCAGGGTGGGATCCTGCCCCCATTTCCCCCTTATTCCTGTGCCTGGCCCAGGCAGTGGTGGCACTGGGGGGAATGGAGAGGGAGGGAGCTCGTGCAGGGGCAGCTGGAGGGCTCCTGATGTGCGTGGAAATAATCTGGAAATTTCTCTGGAGGCAGGAGCAGCAGCACTGGGGCTGTTATCAGCTGTGACAGGTTAGGGTGAGACTCCACAGCCAGAGGGGAGGGAGCAGGGAGAGCAGGACTCAGCCTTGGCAAAGCTGGGTGGCAGCCCCATGGATGGTGTGTCCCACGGGAATGTCCCTCCTCTCCCTGTGTCCCCTCTGAGCACAGGGCAGGATGCTCCAATCCCTTCTCTGCATTCACACAAGTCCCAAAAGCACCCAGGCAGCCCGGAGGGAGGAGCCACTGGGGCCCCTCGCAGGTGTCACCCTCCCACTGACAGTGTCACACTCCCACTGACGGTGTCACCCTCTCCCTCACGGTGTCACACTGCCACTCCCACGGTGGCTGCAGCCCCCTGTCCTGCACAGAGTGCCTGAGGGTGCAGATGAGGATGAAGAGGAACCATCCAGCAGAACCCTCACTCCAGAGGTGGCACAGGCACCAACCCCAGAAATCCCTTCAGATCCAGGCCTGACTCTTGCATTCCCAGCCCTCTCCTGCCTTTCCCCTGCCTTGCACACAGGGGATGCTCTCATGGTGCTCCAGCAGCCTTCTTCTCCTTGTCCCTGCTGAAACTCAGGGTTTGTTGTCCTGGTGGCCCTGGCAGGACACTGAGGAGCACGATGGGCCAGCCAGAGGCCACAGAAGGTGGGACACCCCCGTGGCTTTACAGAGGCTGCACAGCCTGGTGTGAAGCTTTTCCACCCTAAACCAGACATCCTGGGGCAGGTTGTGAGCGAGATCACAGCCCTCAGACCTTCCCTCCCAAAGCAGCCAAGCAGCATCATCCCCGCCCTGTGTCCTGAGGTGACAATTGTGCAGCCTGCAGAGCTGAGGTGACAATTGTGCAGTGCTTGGCACAGGGACATGCTCAGCCAAGCAGTGAGTGCCGAGGGTAGGGAAGTGCACAGGGTGTGAGCACAGGGGATGCTTTGGACCATGTCCCTGAGCAGCATTTTCCCGAATTCCTCATCCATGAGATCACAGATCAAGGCAGAGCTGGAAGCAGTGGCCAGATCCCTCTTTCACAGCCCTCGAACAAATTCCCTAAAAGCTTCCCCTGTGTGTGCACAGATTAAGTCGTTAATGAATATTTTTGCTAAGCATCAGAAATCTGGCTGGTGCTGGAGCTCAGCTCAGCCAAGACCTGGGAGATTTGGCTGGAAGGATTCGGCAGCAACCAGAAATGGAGCCAGGAGCCTCCAGAGCTGCGGAGACACTGCATTGACCTGCCACTGCTCCAGGGTTGCTGTGTGTTTGTCCCTGTCCTGTCCTGGCAGGAGTGTGCCAGGGAGGGGTCACAGCCAGGGCTGGGTCCTGCAGGGAAAAGGGGAGAACCTGCAGGGATGATCATCCCAAGACAGGCTCCCACATGGAGAAAGGAAGGATCCAGATCACTGCACACCTGGCAGAAGATCCCAAGGCTGGGCCGTGATGCACAGCTGGGACACATCTGTGGAGCTCCAGGTCTGCCTGTGCCACACAGTGCGGCCACATCGCCGTGCCAGAGCCACCGGAGTGTGGCACCTCCCCAGGGGACCCAGCCCTCGCTCCTCCCCTCCTGCTGCTCTGCCCCGTGTCCCCAGCAGCCACTCCAGCGGCTCCGCGGGTGCTCCGGGATGGCAGGGACGGGCTGGAATGTCGGGATGGCACAACTGGAATGTCGGGATGGCACAGAATGGGCTGTGGGAATGGCAGGCACAGGCTGGGCTGTCTGGAAAAGAAGGGGCTTGCAAAGAAGGAGAACAAAAGAGAATAAAACAACCTTGGTAGGACAGGGAGTTGCTCCAGATCACATTTTCCAGGCACGATCTCAGGCAGCTTCACGGATGTTAATTAAGACTTCTGCCCTTCCCGGGGGATGCAGTGAGGTACTACAAATAATGGTATTACCAGGAGCACGGTACAGATAAATTAATTAGGGGCAATATTTGAGAGAAGGAAAGCTGTTGGGATATGGAGCGGGAGGCAGTGGATGAACCTGCTCACCCACACCACAGTACTGTTCAGCCAGGCCACTGCAGACTTCCATGGACTTATCCTGACTTATCCTGCCTCAGAACCAAAGTCTGCCTTACCCAGAGCCAAGCAGCTGCTCCATGGAAAAGCTGGAAGTAAAACACATTCTGTAGCTGCAGGGAGGGGAGGGTACCCCAATGCCACAGCCCTGGGCACAGGGGTACAGACTCTACAGATCCCCCTGAGCCTGCAGGATCCCTGCTGGGTCTGGGCAAAGGAGCAGCAGCTCTGCCAGCGGTTCCAGGATGGTGTTTTATGAACTGAGTGGTTTCAGTCTCTGCAGGGGGAGGATGTGGCCACGCTGACCATGAACGGTCCGGCAATGGTCGCATTCACTGCTATTTTGGGAGAGAACTGTGTCCAAAAAGAGCCACCAAGGACAGTGGGGAGAAAAGCACAGCCCTGAGCTGTGCTGCAGTTGAAGGTCGGATAGGATCTGCTCTGATTTCCTGCGATTCTCTCCGTGTGGATCCCGGGCCAACAGCGCAGCCAGAGCACCGAACAATGGCCGGTCCCGCCAGCCCCGAGCCCTATCAGATCCTGCGGGGACACCAGGGCCTGGCCGGGCTCCTGCCGCTCCCAGATAGGGCCCTGCATTGTCTGCAGAGTTTATTTCCATCCACTTTTGGCAGCTGAGGGCCTTGGGACGTTGGGTGAGGCAGCTCCTGTTTTGTTGGACTTCCACATCCCTTCCTGCTCTTCCTTCTAAACAAAGCTGTTATCAGTGTCCTGATCTCACTGGGGGACAGGGCAAGGGACACTGTGGGACGATGCCTGCAGAGCCATTCCCAGCCCCCTCCGCCCCTCCATCCATCACCTGATGCTGGGATGAGGCCTCTGTCCATCACCTGGGAGTCATGACAGGAACCCTCTGTCCATCACCTGGGAGCTGTGACAGAAACCCTCAGTCCATCACCTGGACACAGTGGCGGGGCCCCTCCATTCATCCCCGGGGCACTGTGACAGGTGGAGGCCATTTGGCTGAATTCTCTTTCTGCCTTCTCCAGGAAGATCAAAAAGAACAAAACGATTCCAGCATTACAAAGTCCTGGCTACGACTGGACAGACAACAGAGCCATGGTCTGCACAGACCTGGGAGGCGGGGAAGGAGAAAAGGAATATGGGTCTCCAACCACCAGAGCAAGGCTGGAATGCTCTGGCTGGGGGCACCTGGAGGACACTGAGCAGAGGAAAATTTAATGGGAGCCCTGGGTCACCTCTCCAGCAGGTCGGCTCCTCCAGGCAGGAGCAGCATCGCTGGAGGGATGTGAGAACAGCTTTGGACAGAGCCCAAGGACAGAGCCTTTCCAGACCCCTGATCCAGCATCAGAGCATGAGCTAAATACCACTCGGAGCAGGGACGTTTTCAGGAATGTGCTCCTGCACAGGGAATTGGTGCCGGCAGCTCCCGGCAGCGAGGCGCTCGTTATCCAGAGCAGGCACCCGGACCCGGCCGGAGAGCACAGACCATCCCACTTCTCCATCCTAACCCCCTCGGGGGCTCTGGCTCATCTGGAGCTGCTGTTTTGTTCATCACTCCCATTCCAGCGGGTTCCCAGAGCTTAGTGCTAATTACAGCTGGAGAGGCAGGGATGGGAGTGCGGAGCGGCCGCCTGGATGCTGGGAGTCAGGGAATGCTCCCTGCCAAGGCTCCACATGTGCTTTTGTACTCACTCATTGTTTGGCTGCGCTGGTTTTTCCCAAGGAGTTGAGCAGATGGATGGGAGCACTCCCTGGATGTGCCCACGATCACACAGAGCCCTAAAATTCCACTCGGGATGGGAACTCCTGGGAGAAGCAGAGACACGAGGGTCTTGCTCCAGCAGCAAGGAATGGGGAGCGAAATGGGATGCAGAACAGCCAAGTGGTGGTCTCTGCCTGATGCAAGCCACAAAATCCAGGAAAACCAAAGGTATGTCCTGGTCGGAATAAATCCTGATGCCTCTGGAGAAAAGCTGCAGCAGTGTCCTAGGAATTCCCTTTGCACAGGAGTCTCTTGTGCTCCCAGGTAACATCATCACTGAGGCACAGAATGGGCTTCAGCACCTCCAGAGCTGCTGGATGTGGCAGCCCCAGTCTCCCTTCCTGGTGCCCTCCTCCTGCAGGAGCATCCCTGGATTGCCTGAGCTGCTGGAATCTCCACCAGGTGCAGTGATGCCTGAGTCACCTTGGCAGCCCCTGAGCCTCAGCCCACACTCACAGGGCAGCTTGGCCTCCCCTCTGGAGTCCCCACACGGTTCTGTGAGGGATCCCAGTGTCCCCTCCTCCTGGGAGGTGACATTCCAGGTCACAGGGCTATTTTCTCCATGCTAGTGGTGGGTGGGAAGGGATTGTGTCACCAGCTCCCCCACAGACAGGTGAAGAAAGGGAGAAAAGGCCTGTGACACCCTGGGAACCCTGGAAAATGTCACCCAGAGGGGGTTTTTTGGTACCACCTCTGTGAAAACCATTGCAGGGCAGTGCCCATCCCTCACAGGATCCTGTGGTGCTGGTGGTGCTCCAAGGGCCCAGGAAGAGGGAGCTGGAGCTGCAGGAGATGGAGAAATTGGGGCTGAGAGCGGCTGGAGCAGAGCAGCCACCTCAGAGGGGATCAGTGTCTGCTTCCATGCAGGAAATTCCTGCCTTGCACACCTCTCCTCGGTTCAGGTGGGCACCAGGATGATGGGATGGTTCTGGAGGTTCATGGGGAGCAGCTGGATACAGTCAGCACTTCCAGGTTACGTTTGTGAGGGCTCTGGAAAACTCTTTAACAGGCTGGAATGAAAAGCCCATTTTTCCTCGGAATGAGGGAATCTTGGAGATATCAACACTCTGTTATCACTGAGGTGGCTGCAGAAGCAGGGGCACCTCATCATGTGCAGCTCTCCAGGGAGAGGACAGCCCATTTTCCCACATTCCATGTCAGTGGAGCCAGCTCCCATCATCCCACGTGGATCAAACAAGTGGAGAGGGAAGCCAAGGAGCAGACACGGCATCGAGCTCAGGGAGGGGCAAGTGCTCAGCTACAAGTGGGTGTGTGAAATAATCTCCCACTCTTTCTGCCCTGGTTTTCTGCCCATCCCATTCCTGGTTTCTCTGGGAAAAGGCTTCAGCCCACCCAGAGTGCAGAGGCAGCACAGGGGCAGCTGGAGGGATCCCATCCAAGCTGGAGGATTTGCTGACAGTGGGCAGGAACCAAGCCTCTGTTTTTTCCAAGCTGCTTGGAAAAAACTCGCTCTGGCTCAGGCCTGGCTCTGCAGCTCAGCTCAGCTCAGCTGATCCAGGCTGGGAGCTTTTGCTTTGCTCTCCTTTGGGAGGACAGGTCCAAGAGCCAATCCCTGTTCTCACCTCAGACAGGGACAGCAGCCTTTGTTCTGCTCCAGGCAGAGCCAGAAATCCCAGAAATCCCATGGGAAGGGAGACCTTTCAAAGTTATCCAGACTAATCTTCAAAGGTCTGTGCAATAGCTGGGATGAGCTGCCTGAGCTCTCCCAAAAAAGTCTTGGTGCCAAGCTGCATGGCCTGGAAAAGAACACCTCTGTAAATGATCCCAAATGCCCCAGCACATCCCAGTTCCAACTACTGCCCAATTCCAACCACTTCCCACTTCTCCTGCCAAGAGCTGCTCAGCCTCTCTCTGCACCGATTATCCTACAGGAACTCACCCTCCAAACCTCACCACACGGGACTGCTGGAAATTCATAGGATCATCTGGGTTGATTAGCTCTGGAGCCCAAAGAAAAGAAGATGTATTTTCCTTCAGAAAGGCTGGATGCAGTGGGAGAACCCCGTGGGGCATCAAATGAGCTCAGAAGGGCCCTGGGCTCAACCTGTGAGGTTGGATCCCACTCATGCCCTAAGGTGTCCTGGTGCCCCAGAAGCCTCCCTGGAGGGCACAACTCACCTGCCACATATCTCCCAGTCATCGTGGACAAGCTGGAATGGAAGTAGCGTTAGAAAAGTGCCTTGGAAAAATGTAGGGAAAGGCAAAAAGCTTGGGAAGGAGCTGAATGAGCCAGCACTCCTCGTGCCCCAGGGGGGATGGAAGAACGGGACCTGGTGAGCTGCTCCAGCTGCAATTCCTCCCTGTGAATGAAAAAACCAGGAGAAGGCAAATGCCCAGGAATGCGGGATGCAGCCCCAGAGCTGTTTGCAAACAGGATGCTTTTAAAGCCTCGCAGGAGGCTGTGCTGGGGCTTTAATCCCCGGCAGTTCATTTGTACCTCCTAACGTTTTACTGCTGCCCCATTACCTCAGGGTCGGAGCGGGGCTGGAGCGGGGCTGGGAGAAACTCAGGAAGTTGGGAATTTTGGGGAGACGGACTGGAAGAGGTCTGTAGATCCTTTCTGTCACCAGCGCAGCTTTCGGGAGAACACTCAGGGGCTCGAATGCTTCTCCAAACTCGTGCAGCCCCTCAGGCCAAGAAAATTGGGTGATGAGGAGCAGAAGGTCTTTGGAGACCTCACCTCATTCCTGCTTTCAGAAAGCCAAAAAGAGGAGCTGAAAATGGCCAAAAAAAAAAAAAAAAGAAAAGAAAAGAAAAAAAAGTTAAATAGACTTTCCTCGGCTGCCCAAACATTTAGGGTTTGCAGCTGAGTGTCTCGGGGGGCTTGGAGAGGTTCACCCTTCCCCACGTCCAGCCCCTGCTCCAGGGAACCTTCGCAATAACGGAGCCGCAGTCACACCCAGCCAAACCTCGGGCACAGTCAAGGAGTAATGAGCGGTTTAAATGTCATTAGCAAAGGAATTCCTCTGGGAAGTGTGTAGGGACTGTCACACGAGTCCCACTCATGGCTCATTGACCCCGATGGGGTGAAGGACATCCCTGCTGAGGGCACAGCGCACTGGGAGGAGGAGGGAAACTCCCTTGGAAATGCAAATTTTTGTCTTTTGTTGGAGTAATTGGTGCGATCAGAGCGGGTGGAGTGTGAAGAGCAGCCGGGCAGGAGGATCAGCAATAGTTATTTCAAACAAAACCTTTGGGAAGCCTCATGTCCCAGAGGAGACCAGCCCTCATCCCTGTGGAGGACACAGGCAGGATATCCTTCCTAAACGGGGTCAAATTCAAATTAGTGGGAATTTCCAGAATATTTATTAATTTCCCTAAATGCATCAGACTCTGCTTATCCCCGTTCCTGCATGTCCCGGGTGAGGATCAGCACTGAGGTATGGTCCTGGAGAAAGGACAACCAGGCTGCTGGAAAGTGGGAGTGGGCTTTGGGTACAGGAATAAACATTGTTTTACAGAAAAGAGGGACCAGGGTGTGAGAAGAATGCGTGGAAACATTCCGAGAGAATAGAGAACGAAAGAGGGATGGGATAACGTTGGGAATGGAAGGAAGGACGGAGAGGAGGAAAGAAGCAGAGGCAGAAGTGAAGAGACACCGAGGGCCAGGCTGAGCCTCTCGCAGGGAGCAGCTCCCCCCAGCCCAGCAGCCCTGCTCAGCCATTCCTTCCCCCTTGCCGAGGAGCTGGAATGCCTTTTCCCACCAGCACCATTTTGTTCTGCCCTGGTTTTCCCTCGCCTGCTTTGTTCTCTCCCCTTCCGAGCTCTTGTTGAGGGGAAGTGTTAATTCTTTCCAGGTGCTCGTGTCTCGCCATCCTGCTGTTCCCTGCTCTCCCGCTTGGTGTTCTCCAGGCAGGCTCTGCTCCATCTCCCCCGGGGTAGCACCCTGGGAGCCCTGGAAACAGGAGACTCTTCCCAGTCCTGAAGAAACCAGACCTGAGGCTGCAGCCTCGGCTTTGCGGCCGTTCCTTTGCCATGGACAGTCTGTGTTCAGAACTGAGGGGCACCAGCCACAAATGGTGACACACAGACTCCCTCCCCACCATCCCAAAGTGCTCAGAAAATCCCAGTGGGGTAAGGGACAGGATGGGCAAGGCCATCTGACCCTCCAGGGCTTCCTGCCCTGAGCCTGTTGGGAAGGGAAGCCCAATAAAAGAGCACTTAACCAGCTCAGAGCCAGGCAGGAGCTGCCAGCACCTTGGAGCTGAATGTGTTTGCAATTCCTCGGCCTCCTGCCTCGCTCCTACGAACTGCCAGGATCCAAAGGTGAAATCCCTGCAGCTGCTCCCGCCGTGACTGCGGCTCCGTGCAGACATTCCTGGTTCTCGGCACATAAAACAGCTCCGTGTTCCAGGGCAGCAGTGCCACGGCAGGGACACTTTACGATGTGTGAGCCTGACTGCAGGTCTGGGGTGGGGAGAGGGAGCAGAGCCTCCTTCCAAAGCAGGTGAGCCCTTGGCTTTATTCCCCTCTCCAGCAGACACCATCAAAGGAGAGGACGGCTCCCGGCTCCTCCTGCAATCCCAGATGGAAACTCACGTGGGGACAGGTGCGGTGCAGGACAGAGAAACCCTGATGAGTTTGGCTGCCAGGACCTTCCCATCTCATCCAAACCCCATCCCATGGACACCCCCAAAGCTCCACTCATCCAGCCTAAGCCACCCACCCTCCTCTGAGGGCCCATTCCCAGCAAAAAGGGGATCACGGGAAGCCTGGAGAGGGAAGAGTCTGATAGCACTGCCCAGCCAGCACCGGCCCCAGGCTAGAAGCCAGCACCAGCTCCAGGGGAAGTGCCAGCAGGAGCTTTCCCTGGAATATGAGCAGATCCATCTCCCACACACCAGAACTCCCAGGGACATGGTGGTTTTCCATGCTTTGTGGGTTTCAGTGGGTTTTGAAAGCCTGACCTCACTTTGAGAACACGTGTGAAAGTCCAGGCACAGCTGCTCAGAGCAGCATCCACGAATTCCACAGCTGGTGCCTCCCAGGCCGGCTCTGGCACAGCCTCTCCCCCTGCCCAGGCTCCTGGCAGCCCCCATGGCCCCAGCTGACCATGGCCAGTGTAATTTATTAATGCATTAATTAATTTATAGCAGTAGCACCTGCTGGGAGGTCCCCAGACATCTGGGTGGTCCCAGCCAGGTCAGCCCACTCAGCTCCTGGTGATCCAGGACATAGATCCCAGGCAGGGAACAAGGTGGTGAAGAGAGGGAGACGGGGGAACTACTCCTGGTCCAGAGGGTAAGGCATGACCAGGTCTGGTGGTAAATATTGGAATACAGAGGAATATATATCCTATATATAGGAATACATCTATAAAAATATCCCAAAGTGAGGGCTTGGCTCCCCCCGCTCCTCTTGCCCAGAGTTATTTCACCAGCTGCTGCCTCCCATTTCCCAGGGCATCCAAAGGGGTGCTGAAGATAAGAGCCATGAGAAGGAGAAACCCCCAGGACAATCCCAAGGAAATCAGGTTCCTGGAAGCAGAGAGCCAGGCTTCCTTCCCAAGCCTGTTTTCCATTTCCTCCCCCTCCTCTGAAATTATCATGGAGAATTTTTTCTCCCCCTGTTCAGTGCCCAGTCTCTAATTGGGAACGCAGCTCTGGAGCCCATGGAAGTGTTATTTTCGGCACAGGGAATGGAGATATCTCCCAGCAGCTGTCAATCCCGCTGACCTGAGCTTCTGTGCAGACGGCTTTTTTTCCCCTCTCTTTCCTTTCTGATGTTTTTTCCCACTCCCTTTTTTCCTGCAGCCAAGTTACTGTTTCATTGCTCTCCGCTGGGACTCTGACAAGCGCCGAGCTCCTCGCAGATGACACAGAATAATTGAGATGTCCTTCTGCTGACCTTCAGTGCCTGCCAGCGCTCGTGTCCCTGCTGGGGACGAGGTGACAGCCAAGTGGCACCGTGTGCTCCATGCCCATGCTAAGGAGGGACACTCCTGTCCTGAGGGGGAAGGGAAAACAGGGAAAATACCCCCCAGGAACGCAGCAGGAGGACAGGGAATGCAACCCTGCCAGGAAGGACAGCACCAGGGGCAGCCCCAGTGCCAGGCACAAGCGTGGCCACATGTGTGTTCCCAGACACGTGCCAATGCGTGTCCATATCCACCTGTCAGATATCCCCATCCACCTGTCATGTGTGTGCCCATATCCACCTGTCACATGTCCCCTTCCCCCTGTCACATGCGTGTCCATATCCACCTGTCACATGTATATCGATATCACGTGTCCCCATCCCCCTGTCACACACATGTTCCCATCCACCTGTCACACATGTGTCCCCATCCCCCTGTCACACATATGTCCCCATCCGCCTGTCACACGTGTCNCACATGTGCCCCCATCCACCTGTCACACATGTGTCCTTATCCACCTGTTACACATGTCCCCATCCACCTGTCACACACATGTCCCCATCCCCCTGTCACACACATGTCCCCATCCCCCTGTCACACATATGTCCCCATCCACCTGTCTCACACTTGTCCCCATCCCCCTGTCACACATATCCATACCCACCTGTCACACATATGTCCCCATCCCCCTGTCACACACATGTCCCCGTCCACCTGTCACACATATGTCCACAGCCACCTGTCACATGCGTGTCCCCATCCCCCTGTCACACGTGTCCATATCCACCTGTCACACATGTGTCCCCATCCCCCTGTCACACATGTCCCCATGCCCCAGGATGTCTGCCCAGCACTACCACAGCCAGGGATCTGTGTTCCCCCCAAGCCCACGGGAAGCAGCACAAGGACCCTGGTGCAGGTGCTGAAGGGGATGGAGGCAGAGGAGCAGGGGTTCACACCACCTCAGAACCCCACAATCTCCGGAGCTGGAAGGGACCCACCAGGATCATCGATCCTGCACAGACATCCCAACAACCCCACCCTGTCCCTGAGGGTTTCCAAACACTCCTGGAGCTCTGGCAGCCCTGGGGCCAGGCCCATTTCCTGGGGAGCCCTTTCAGTGCCCAAATATCCTCTGGGGAAAGAACTTTTCCTGGTATCCACTGAAATCTCCCTGACACAGCCACAGCCAATACCTGTGTCCTGTCCCTGGTCACAGGGAGCAGAGATTGCTGCTGCCCCTCTGCTTCAGGGATGCTCCATGGATATTCCAGGGGGAAGATGGAGGATTCCTAGAGGGTGGGAGGCAGACTCTGCTCCCAGATTGTGCCTTGTCTGTATTTTCGAGGTTGGAGACTGCTGGGATGGGAACATGCAGCCCCTGTGCCATGCTGGGAAGATCCTGGTGCCTCCTACCCAGGGCAGGCCCCACTCCTGGTGTTAAAAGTTACCTCAGACCAAGGATGGAGGAATTCTTTCTTCCACATCCACTGTATTTGGAATGGGAATCTCCCAGAAACTCAGCATTTCCTTTGGTTCTGTGGGAGCTGCAGAAGATGAATCCAAGTGCAGACATGACCCTGGCCATTGCCAGCCCGGGAGCTTCTCCAGAGGAAGGAAGAGGAGATAGAGGCTGGTTTAGATTACGGAAACATTGAAAGGAGCCGGTGCTGTAAGCAAAGAGGGCTGGTGTTGTTGTTATCACTGCGCCCAGAGATAAGCCAGGAGTGGGGACAGGGCTTCCAAACAAATGCAAGGAGAGCCAGAGTCACTCCTGGAGAAGTTTATTGTGGGAATAAACACAGTGGGCAAGGGCAGGAGGGAGGGAGATAAGGCTGGATTGGGAGCAGGGAATGGCGGTGGGGCAGCTCCACCACATCCCCACCACGGAGCCAGGGATGGGCTCCCCACCATGGGCTTTGTCCTGGGATCCTGCAGCCAAGAGGGAAAAGGGAAGAAGGAATCGTGTCCACAAGCCTGAGCTCCACATCCAGCCCTGAGGAGAGCTTGCGTTGCCTCTTTAAATCTCCGCTCAAGCCCTGGTAGATTTCTCACTGTCCCTTCAAAACAAAAACAAATTTACTGCAGAAAATACTACAACGAAAGGTTTTGACTTTTCTGGGGATTTTTTTCCCTTAATTTTTTTTCCAGTCTCCCCTATTCATCCGATTTGGCACTAAGTCCCTGCTAGCTGTGCTTGTCCCCAGAGCAATTTGTGGGAAATAACCACTGTCCCCCCTTGCTCCCCAGCCTGGCCATGCCAACTTCCATTGTGCTGACAATTGATTCCAGGTGGCTTTTCCTCCTTTTTTTTCCCCTCAGCATATGAAAATGCCTGTACAAAATAAATCTTGGTGACTGGGATGGAGAAACCACCTCTCAGAGCTGTGCTGGCCAGCGGAGCCAAGAGCATTCCCAGGAGTGCTGAGGAGCAGGACAGATTGATGGGAACCTTCCGAAATCCATTAGCTCCAAAACAAACTCTGGGAGATTGACAAGTCCTGCTCAGGACTGGGAAAGTCAGATGCTGGAAGCTGGAACTGGAGAACAATGGAAAGACAATTCCAGAAATCCCCCCCTGCCTAATCCTGGGGAGCAGGCGCAGGAATCCCCAGCAGGGACATCCCAAGCTGGGAACAGTGACAAGGCATTTTAAAAGCAGTGTCACTCCATAACTCCCTGATCCTAAATGCAGGTGCTGGACCTGTGCTGATCCCAAAAACCTGAGGGACAAGGAACACTTTGACCCAGCAATTCCTGGCTCAGGCTCTGCACGAGTGACTTTTAATTCCATTTGTGCTCTGGGGCTGGCCCTGAGATATTCCAAGGAATATCTGTAATGGTTTAAAGGCATTACAAGGTGCTGGAAGTTAAAATGGGAAATGTCTTAATTTTGGCTGGGGACCTTAAAAATACAAGGAAGGGCTTATGTGGGACTCAAGTGTGGAATGGGAAAGCTGCTGCCTAAAAACCAGCCAAAAATGGGCTCAGCAGAGGTGGAATGGAATGGCTTTTACTGGGAAAAGATCCTTTCTTTGTCATTCCAGAAGGAAATGTCAATGCCACCATGGAAATATATACAGGAATTTTTAGCAAGGAATTATTTGGCAAATTGTATCACTGGATGGTCAATGGTCGGGATAATGGCTGCAAAATGCCGTTGGAAAAAGGGATGGGAGGGAGAGGCACCTGTGTGGTGGGAAGTGCTGAGATCCAGCCTGTTCTTCTGAAATAATGAGGGGAGTAAAGATCCTTCACTTCAGGTGCTGATGGGAGTCAGGAAAGGCAGATTTTCTCCATGGAAAGGGTGACCAGGCTTTGGAAGGGGAGGTTTGGAGTCCCCATCCCTGGAGGTTTCCAAGGAATGCCTGGATGTGGCACTCAGTGCTGTGGGCTGGTGACAAGGTGGGCATCAGGCTCAGGCTGGACTGAATGACCTTGAAGGGCTTTTCCAACCTCAGTTATTTGGGGATTCTGGGATTTCACTGCCCTGAGCATGTTGAGAGCGTTCTGTGTGGCTTCTCCTCCTACCCCACCTCCTGCAGAAAGAGAGAACACATCCACAGGGATGGAGGAGTTAATGGAGAGCCCTAATCCTACTCCTGATGCTCCCAACCCAGTCTGGCCATGCAGCCAGGAATGGTGATTACCCTGAGCTGACATTTACCTGGAATTTTCTGGCTCATGAGCAGTAAATCAGTCATTGCCAGGAGCATGACCCATCCTGGGAGGAGAGCTGGGAATCTGCTGGGGACTGAGGGAGAAAGAAAAGAAAATGGTAAAAATCCACCCCTTTTTTTGAAGGGGTAACAGCACCAGCTGGGACCTGGGGTCACCCCAACATGACTCCAACAGCTCCTCCAGGCTCCCTGGGTCACAGGAGGTGGGAGCAGGAATCCCACCCCATGCTGAGTCTTTATCAACCCTTAATTAAAACCTGACAAGAAGATTAACACACAGAGGGCAGCTTTAATTAACTTAAAATCGAGTTCCATTTCCCAATTGGTCACAGGGCACAGCCACCTGCAGGTCCCACTTCAAAACCAAACTGAAATGAGGAGGTGGGAAGGGGAGAGGGAGGATCCAAACCTTTCCAGAACCTCCTGCTGCTCTGCCCTGCTCGTGCTCATCCTCCTCTCCCCCAGATTCCTGGACAGGTATCCAGGTGCCAATGGCCACTGCTCCCTCGGGGCCCATTGAAGCACCTTTAAGATGATTTCTTTCCAAACTGCATTTATTTGTTTGAGCTTAATTTATTGAAACTCTGTTCCTGAGGACTCACAAAACCATTTCTGCCCTTTTTCCTGTGGGAAAAGGATGGGACAATGTCCAGGAGTATGGTCCTGGATAGCTGGGGCTTAATGCTGGAAGGTCATGTCCATCCATCCATCCATCTATCCATCCACCATCCATCCATCCATCCATCCATCCATCTCATGCTGCTGCTCAGGCACATGGAAAGGGGTGAGTCCAGCTCTGACATAAAACAGGTGAAGGGAAGGCAGGGAGAGAAAAGGCACAGGAATTGGGAATGCTGCCCTTCCCTCCTTGCTTCCACTGCTTTCACTTAACTGCCGTGGAATGATGGGTTCCAAATTTGGGAGGTGCCAGGAGACCAGACCACCCCCTGTCAGAGCTCCACTTTCAGCTGCCTCACCTCTGGATGATGACAGGGAGGGACCAGCTACAAACACCTCTGAGTGTCCTTTAGCTTCAGGTTCCTGCTGCATGGGGCAGCTTGGGAAGCTCTGGATCACTGGGAATCCCTGTGCAGGGCACAAGGACACCTGAGACACCTGTGATGACAACAGGAACTGCCCAAAGCACCACCCTGAACCTCCAACCCTCCTGTCAGGAACAGCCTCCACGCACCAGCCCAGGGTTAGTGTGAACTTTCTCCTCCCATTGTTTGTGCCATCTCCCCCTGTGCCTCTTCCCACTGATTTCCTGACAACCTTGGCAGGAACAATGCAGCCACTGAGTATTTTTTCCTCTGGATTTTTACAATTGAGGAGGGACAAGGAACGAGGGTGCCCAGCTCCAGCTCCAGCTCCCAGCAGAGCTCTGAACACTCACAGAGCTGCCAGGTTCACCCACAGGGTTCATCCCAGTCTGCTGATTCCAATGGGAAGAGCAAGGCTTGTTTAGATTTCATCCATTTCTTTGGAGCACATTCCTTATGAGGTGAGGATGAGGTAGCTCAGCTCCAGTGGGATAATCTCATCCATGCTGCAGAGCTCTCCAAAGGCAGGCTCTGCTGGACAACCCCTTTGTCTCCCTGTACCTTTGGTTTTTTGCTGCCTTTATATTTTGTGATGCTCTGAATTCAATTGGATGTGATTTAATAATCTGCTGTAGTCCAATTTTCCAGGGAGAGGTTTGGTTGGGGAAGGAAGAGGAAATGTCCTCCCAGCATCCTTACAGATGAGGAGAGTTGGACATCAGGAGCTGGATTGGTTGAGCCTTGTGAGTCCCTTCCAGCTGAGGATATTCTATGATAAAAGAGATGGGCCTGGATGGAGGAGCTGGGGGAGGGAAGGAGCTTTCCATGAGGCAGCTGATTCCTCCACCCCCTCCATGAGGCAGCTCCTCCATCTCCTCCAGGGCAGGGACTGAGGGAGCAGTGGCACCGATCCCAAAACTCCCTTCCCAGCTGTTTTCCTTCCTGGCAGGCAGCAAGGGGAAGTCAGGCAGCACCAGCCATCCTCCCCTTGACCTCTCTGCTGAAATTCTCAGCAGAGGAGGAAAACTCCCCATCCAATGCTGTGTTTTGGGGCATAACCAGCCCCTTTTACCTCCTCCTCCACTTGAGCACTCACTGGCACAAGGCTGTGACTGACACCAGCCCCTGTCATCCCTACCCTATGCCCTAAATCCTTTCATCATCCTTGGGAACCTCCCACCCCCAGCCTATTGCCACAAGGAGCGGAAGGACGAGAGGCCATGGGAGATGGACAAGCATTTAAAATGTTTAATGGACAGAAACAGCCCATCCCGAGTAGGGGTCCCAACCTCTCGGAATATTTCAGAGGGAAAAGAGAACCAACCCCTCCTCCCCCACCTTGTTCCAATCTGGTGTAGGGTTTAAAGGAGGCTCCCCATAGCGAGGAGCTTCAAAGCTTCTGAGCCCCTCCCTCTGAGTGTCCTCCTGCTTCAGTTCCACCCTCCGCATTTCAGGGCCTTTCATCCTTCCTCTTCTTCGTCCTCATCATTAGGAGGTCCCTTCCCCCCTCCCGCCCACTCCCACCCTTGCTGGAGACTGCCTTTGGTCAGGAGCCCAATGGGAACCAGCTGTCAGGCAGAGCTGGGATATCCTGGAGAAAACAGCTTGGAAATGCCTCCCCCCTGCTTCCCCCTCCATGGCAAAGACAAAACTCCTGCTGCAGAATGGCCCTGCAGATGGAAAAGGCATCCTGCAGGCCACCCTGCCCCTGACCCGCGTGGGTCCCCCGCTGGCGGGGTACCAGGAGCTCCTGAGTCCCTTTGGAATCACCAGCCCATCCTGTTTGTCCTCCTGCTGCCAGCAGGACCCTCCTGACCCCGCAGCAGGAGCTTAGAGCCCTTGTGCCGGAGCATTCCGTGTTAATCCTCCTTTCAGGACTCCTTGCACCTCGCTCCAGCATTGTTCCTCTGAGATGTTCCTGCCCTTGCCGGCCTGGGGGTGGTTGTTGTTTAAACAGCAGCAGCCACACAAGCTGCTGCCTGTCCTGCCTTTCCAGGGTGGTCTGTAATTGCTTCCTGTCCTCTCCAGCAACTGCCTTCATTTGTTTGAGTCTCTGCCTAATCTCAGGACTGGGGGAGTTGGGAAGGAGAGAACCTTGGTCCAGGCTCAGGGGTGTTTCACTGAGCTGGGATGAGCTGAGCCAGTTTTGGAACTCCTGGTAAAGTGACAGTCCCACAGTCAGGAGAAAAAGCTGAACTTAAAATAACCTGGGCAGGCCAAAGCCTGGCCTCAGCAAAGCTGGAGCCCTGGTTTAGGGCTGTGGTGAGACCATGGGCTCTGTGGTCCTTGGATGTGGTGGCTGGAGCCCAGGTGTGTCCTGGTAGGTGCAGGAGTGGAAAAAGCAGTGGGGGAATGGGGGAAGAAATGAAATGTTATTCCTCAGACTTCAGAGCTCCGCTGTTCTCGGGTCTGTTATGGCCTGGGCTGTGCTTGGCGTGGATTTTGTCCAAGGCGGTTCGCACACATCCCGCTGATTTCCCAGCATGCTGATTCCCTGTCTCTGTGCTGGCCTCTGAGCTCCCATTATCCTGGAGCAGGAAAAGGGATGCTAGGGGCCAGTCCTGAGCAAAGCTGAGCTGTTCAACAGGCTCCAGACCAAACACTCCAAATTTGTGTTTTCTCCCTCGCTCCAAAAAGGCGAACTTTGGCTTTTTGTTGAAATGGGACATGCTGTGGCTAATGGCCACTTCCAACAGCAGTTTCCTCATGGATAAACTAAAGCTTTTAAAGGAAAATGCTCCAGAGGGTATTTCCAGAAATAAGAAACATCTTCCAGCACTAACCTGCATGGTTTGTCTGGAGAAGGAAACTGGATGGGCTTTTTCATGGGGTCTGGTTTGTGACTGAGGCGAGAGGACAGGGGTGAGTGGAACAAGGTGCAGGAATAACCTGCCTTCCAACCCACATCCAACCCTGGCATGCCCCCAGGCTGTGCCACCTCCCCCTCCACTCCAGCTGTGCCTCTCAGCTGGATCTCAGTGTCACATGGCACCCATCTGTGACAAGTGTCCTTGTTGTCCAAAGGGTCACCACTCAGTGCTGGGGGACCCCCAGGACAGACAGCCTGGAGTTAAAGCAGCCATGAAACCAAAGACAGAACAGGCCCATTCCCACCCTGAACGCCTGTAAATACTTCCCTGAATGGCTTTTCAAGCTGTTCCTGGTTCAGGAGCCTCTCACACACACATTGCACATCTCTGTGCCTGCTCTGAGTGTGCAGGACGTGGCATGGCATGGACTGGGAATCTCTCGGCCTTCTGGCTCATTGGGACTGCCCAAACAGGATGTGTTGGTTTCTGTTTTCTCTGTGTCTGCACATCCTTTAAATGAATGTATGGACACTTCAACAGGGGAGTATCTGTTTAAAGCCCCTGGCTGCACACAGCCCCTGGCAGAGGCTCTTCCAAATGCTTCCAACACATCCCACAGGTGCTGCTCCAAACACTTTGAACACATCCTGTGGGTGCAGCTGCCTCGGGGATGCATTGGGGATGGCCTTTCCCATGTCAGAGCCAGGAGCAATTCCTTGGGCCAGCATGGCTGGGCTTCACCTTGCAGGGCTGGATCCAGCTCTGAGGCACCTTTTTACCCCTTCTGAGGTGCCCAGGGTGTGACACTCACTCCGCTGCAGCATCTCTAGCACAGTCTGAATCCCTCCTCTGCTTCCAGCTTTAGGATCCCGCTCCAACAGCTCTAAGCCCTGCAGCTCTCTCCCCTTTCCTGCCCTCCTCATGCTTCCAGCAGCTCAGGCCCCCTCCTGCAGAGCTCCAGGTCTGTCCCTGAACAGGGAACACTGACCAGCAAGGATGACACAGGCTCCACATGGGCTGTTCCCAATGATGCACAACCGAGAAACTAAGCAGGAGCCTCTGCTGAGTGTCCCCACCATGAGATCCTGGAATGTAACATGTTCCCAGCTCCATCCCAGCTCTGCTTCTGCTCAGTTTCCTGCTTTATGGCACCAGGTAGCACCAACATCCCTCCCCTCTCCTCTTATCTGCACCCTCGCTCCTTCCCTGATTGTACTCAGCCTTTACAGAGCTCTGTTCTCTTTCCTGGCCTCTCCTGCTTCCCTCACAATCCTGGCTGTCAAGAGCTGTCTGTTCCCAGAGAGACAACTCTCTGCTGGGATGTGCAAAGCAGGGAGGAGCTGGGCTTGGGGGAGAGCTCTCCAGCAGTGGAGTGCAGCTGGGCTGCTGGGGACAATGGGAATGACCATGGGAATTCCCACTGTCCTTGTCCGGATCACCTGGGTGTGACCTCAGCTCCATGTCCCAGGTGGAGCCCAGCGCTCTGTGCCAGCCCTTCCCCTCACAGATGTCCCCATCTGCTGTGGCACGACCAGGACAATGCCCCTCAGGGACAAAGGAAGGGGAAGTTGCAGCCCTGGATTGAGGGAAAAGGACAGAACATTCCTGACAGACAAGGGCCACATTGCTTTTCTTCTCAGTGTGATTCTCTGGCTGCCAGGAATGCCGAGGGCTGGCTTGGAGCATTGTCCCAAAGGGCTCCAGCCCTGCCAAGCCTTTGACATTGGTGGTCAAGGAATTAACATGGACTTTCTGAACCAACAGAGAGCCAGAATCTGATGGGTACCAGAAAGAGATGGGGGAGAGAAAAACAATCCTGGTTCTGATTACCTGGCTTCAAACCCATGGCAATAAACCCAAATTTGGGAAGCAATTAGAAGGGAAGAAGAAGAGCAAGAGGGAAAGGGGGAATGAAAGAGTCGCCTGGCGGTCTCAAGGCAGCCTTTCAAGGATCAGCATCTGGATGAAAGCCAACATATCAGCTCTAATCTTCGGCTTTTTGTTGGACTTAACAAGGACTTTAAAACGAATCCAGTCGCAACTGACGGGCCCCATATGGATCCTGGTTTGAAGTCTCCTTTCCAGTTCAGAATCAAATAGGCTGGGACCACAGAGAGCTGGACAGGAGATTTCAAAGGGAAAACCAAAGGCAGGAGCACAGACGTGGCCTCCCACCCGTGCATGGTGCCCACTCCCTGCCAGGGCTGGGCATGAGGACATTGGGCTCCGTGTCAGCACAGAGTCACCACACACAAGTGGCTTTGTGGCTCCACAGAGGGGCTGTCTGTGACCATGACGATACAAGAGGGACATTTCCCTTGATGCCACTCAGCTTCCCAGCCTCCCAGCCTTGCTGTGACTTCAATTCCATCTGCATCTGGAGATTGCCTTCATTTGCTGCCTTTTCTTTCAAACCTGGATAAAATAAGTGTACAGCTATTTGCCTTCACATCTAAAAAACAATTAAAACCCCATCCTCGCCTGCTCGTGCTCCGAGGCTGGCGCATCTCATCTCCCTAAGCTGCACCAGGATGCGAGAACAAAGGCATCTGACCTGTAGCCATGGCAACCCTCAAATTCTACACCTTTGCCTTTTGTACCAAGTTGCCCCTCCCTGCTCTGTGCACACACATGTCTGTGCACACTCCTGTTTCCTACACACTCACACCTGTGTGTGTAACTCACATCAGAGAGAGGTGTAAAAATGCTGTTCCTGATTCTTTCAAGCGCTCCTGCCTTTTCCTCACACGCCAAGTGAATTCCCACTCCTCTCTCGGTGGCATTTGCCTCTCAGGTGCCGGCAGGGTTAACTAAAAATCCACTGCTGGCCACAAGGTAGCACTTGGTTCAAGGGAGAAAAGCAAGTGTTGAGAGCCGAGGGAAGCAGGAGGGCAGTGAGGGATTATTGGATAACACTTGGCATGCCAGGGCTGGGACAGCTGCCCTCTGCCTTTTCCTGGCCACTGCCACGATCCAAAGGGGCAGCCACCTCCTGAATCCATCCATCAGCACCAGGGGGGAGACACCCTGTCCCTGAGGAAAGGAACACCAACAAACACCCCAGTAGATGATCATGACTGTTCCAAAGGGAAGTGCTGGCACTGCTGGGTCATGTTTTTAGCACCTGGCTCCTGCTGGGTCATGTTTTAACACCTGGCTCCTGCTGTCATCACACCTGGAGCAGCTCCTGTTTGCACAGGGCTTGTCCTGTGCCAGCCACAGCTGTGGATTTGCCCTCCTTGTGAGGGGCAGCTCCCATCTCTGCTCTCTGTGACCAGGAAAAGGACCCAGGGAACACCTGGAGCGGTGGCAGGGAAGGGTTAGGTTGGATTTTAGGGAAGGGTTCTTCCCCCAGAGGGTGCTGGGCACTGACCAGGATCCCAGGGAATGGTCACAGCCCCAAGGCTGCCAGAGCTCCAGGAGCATTTGGGTAGCGCTGCCAGGGATGCACAGGGTGGGATTGTTGGGGTGCAGGAGCTGGGCTGCATGATCCTTGTGGATCTCTTTCAGCTCAGAAATTCCATAATTCTATGAGATGCATCAGACAGCCCTATCTGAATCCCATCAGTGCCTTCTGCTCTAGGGGCAAAAGGACTGGGGACTTTAACCCACTTCTCCCTGTATCCACCAGCACCACAGATCCCTGGGGAAAAGGGAAGGACTTCTGAAGAGGTGCAGCTCAGCTCTGCTCCAGGCAGTGCCCAGACCTCCCTGGGATCAGTCTGACACTCAGTAGCCCGCTTGGGCAGAGAGGGCACAGCCAAAGCTCTCCCCTCCCTCCTTTTAAACACTTCCAGTCGTGAGTGTGGCAACAAAAGCTGGGCTGAGTCCCGGTACAGACGGGACTGGTGCAGCCCAGCCCCTCCCGCAGACGTGGAGGGGTTGCTGCTCATTCCCTGCAGCAGGAGGCCCCTGGGCATGGGAGAGGCTCCAGCTCACTGATGACAGCACAAAGGCTCCCTTGCATTCAATGGGCTTGCACTGGGACTGTCATTCCCTGGGAGAAGCCACGAACCGGGAAATCAAGGCAGGACCTAATGTTGGATAGACCTGGTGCTCTGCAGGGCAGAGCCATGGCCATGGAGACTGCATCTCCCAGCATTCCCACTCCATCCCGGCCAGCACCAGGAACCTGGAATGCTGGATCCATCCCTGGAGAGAGCTGATCCTTGATGCTCTTCCGTCTCACCGGAAACGGGAATGGCTGAAATGCCCAGCAGTGCACCCACTGCTCCTTGCCAGGACAAGTTTTCCCCAGGCTGGTGAAACTCCCAGGGCAAAGGTGGAATGGTCGGGAAGCAGGATGGCTGTTCCTGACAGCCTCCACCTCCCCTGTGCCTCAGTTTCCCCATTAGAGAAGGACATCCCTGCAAGGAGATGGGATTTCCCATTTCTGCACTGAAAAGACACCCTGGTCTGGTGGGGGTGTGCTTGTTCATGAGGGGGGCCATCCAACACAAACCAGTCTGGGATTGTGGGATTCTATGGAAAGCTCTCATTAGGATGTTACTGGGACTCCCATAGCTCGTGGTATGGATTTACTGGAGGCACAGTGTGACATGGCACAGGGGCCTGGATAGGCAGACACAGCTCCCAAGTGAAACTCCAGGCATTGCTTCACCCTCTGGCACGATGCCACTCCAATCCCCACAGCAGGGCCATCCACAGGTATTCCTGTTGGATTCTCATCCCTTCCTAGGAAGCTCTTCCCTCTGTGGCCAAGCACAGAATCCAAGCACTCTGTGTGAGTTCAGACTGAAAGGGTGCCTGCATTCCCTGGAAGACTCCCCACTCCTCATCTTATCCACCCAGGAATGGCTGAGGACAATTCCACCCCCCAGGCTTTCCTTACTTGCACCCCCCAGGGCATTGGCTTGAGGCACCCCTGAACTTTCCTTCAGGATTTTACATCTCAGAAGATGCTTGAGGGATTTGGGCCTGCAGTTCAAATTCCTTGGCCTCCGGAATCAAAGCTTCCAAGCTGTTTGACACATGGGATGAAAGGGGAAGTTGGGAACACAAAATAAAAGGCCCAGCACACCCCAGTTGCTCTCCTCAGCTGAGAAGCTTTGGACACGCCAGGAGAACAGAGGAGCTGTCTTCTCCCTGCCCTCTGCTCCATGACCCGGATTCCTCCACCCCTCCAGCCTCCTCCTCTCCATAGGGAGCAGGTCCGGAGCGAGGAGCATTCCAAACACCCCGCTGGTGCCATGTTTATCCAGCGTGTCCTCCTCACTGAGCTGCTCCAAACCAGTGCCAGAATAAAAAAATAAAGAGGGGAAAACAAAGAGAGGGAAGAAATTAACAGCTCAGGCTTTTTGGCCAGAAAACAGCATTTCTTGTTTGTTTTTCTAGCAAAAAAAAAAAAGGAATCCTGCCAGAGATCCTGAGTTTTCAGAGTTAAAGGTGTATCTTGATCGAAAGACAGGGAACTGGATATTGGGTTTATTCCCTTTTCCTAATTAAGTAAGACCTGCAAGGCCTGATGTTTTTGGTGGGAATAATGCTTTCTTTATCACTGCTCTGGGTCAGAAAAGGAGCAGGATCCATAGGCTTGAGTTCCAAAATCCAGGAGGAAACAATAGAGATGCTCATTTATGGACCCTGAAGTTGTGCTGTGAGGCCTGAGCTTGGCTCCCTTTGGCTGTTGTATTCCTTTGAAATCCCAGGCCCCAGAGGATGCTGGAAGTTGCTGCTCCCAGTGCTCCAAAGGCAGCACCAGGCACAGCGAGAGCCATCTCCTCAGACACTTCAACAATCTGGGATAGCACAAGGATTGCTGGAGCCCTTCTGGGTGTGAAACAGCCATGGCTTTCCAGGAAGCACAGGAAAACTGCTGCTGTGCCAACAAACCCATGGACAACATCCACGGCTCCCAGCGTTCACCATTGTTAGGGACTCAGAAAGATTTTTCCCCAAAGAAAATCCCTCAGACCACCATTAGTTCCATTATCAGCCTCTTATGGTTCCCTCATTTAGGACACAAACCACTCCAGACACAAGAGATGGAGGTGCCACTTTTTGCTGTATCTATGGGAGTTTAGAGCTTCTGAGCAACTCTCCAAGCCAAATTCCCACACCACGTTGCCAAAAATACTTTGGAGTGTGTCTCACTGATGTGAAACATTTCTCTGGATTGTTTCCTCCCAACATCTCCATTTTTTGTTGCCAAATGAGGAAGGAACAGAGTCCAGAGACCCTCATTTCCTCCCTGGGATTGGAGAGGGGCCACTCTCCAGGAAACACAGCTCGGGTTTATCCACAGAGCAGGAGGAGGATCATCCACACCCTAAGAACATTCACTATGGCTGATACCAAGGGAAGCTGCTCCTGAAGTACCATGGGGTGGATGTCAGAGAACACCTGGAGCTGTGTGAGGGCAGGTTTAGGCTGGATTTTAGGAAAAGGTCTTCCTCCAGAGGGTGCTGGACACTGACCAGGCTCTCCAGGGAATGGTCACAGCCCCAGCACTGCCAGAGCTCCAGGCATTTGGACAATGGTCCCAGGCACAGGGTGGGACTGTTGGGGTGTCTGTGCAGGGCCAGGAGTTGGATTGGATGATCCTGGTGATCTCCTTACCAGGAGATTCCATGGCTCTGTGACGCCGTGAACCCTGCTGGGATGGTTGCAGAGAGCGTCACAGTCCGAAGGCCAGCGCCGTGTGTCCGTTCCTCCCTTGCCTTTCCCAGGCAGTGAACCAGACAGTTGTCCCAGTGATTTACCCTGGGATCATCTGTTCCCTGCTTTCTTTCCCTCCCGGTTCTCAGTCAGGCACAACAAGGGTTAATTAATTGCGGGGTGTGGAGAAGCAGGGCAGGAGGGAGTACCCAGCTCCCGGGATGATCCTGCTGGAAGTGCAGGTCAGGGCTGTGCTTTCCCCTGCAGATCTGGGGGTGTGAATCCACATGCCAAGCTGGATTATGTTGTTAAGCAAAGGGCTGGGAGTGCCAGACAGCCGGCCAAGGAGTGGGAAGATGTTAGGGAAGCTTCTCCCAGCTGTCCCCAGTCCCACATTCCCGTCCCTCGACACACCCTCCCCACATCTGATTCTCAGCATCCACGAAGTTCTGTTCACCTTTCCCTGGGCCAGAGCAGCCCCTCCCCATTTTCTGGCTTGGCTGTGTCCCTGGAATGTGTTTCTCTGTCTCCTGCCATCCTGCAGTGCCTTCCCAGTCTGCCCACTGGAGCTTTTACTGGGACAGTGTGAGGGACACGCAGGAAAACAAAGCTCCTGTCCAATGCCACCCACTTTTCCACCCAATTTTACACAGGATTTTTCCCATTCCCTGTGCATTAAAGGACCTTTTCCCAGAAAATTTCTGGGTCCATTAATTCCAGGGGTAGGATACCAACCAGTGGGATGAACAACTTCATCCCTGGAGGCTCCATTTGGATTTGCTTTGCCTTGGCAGAGGAAGGGCAACCTCATCTGCCCCCTATTACCCACACCAAAACCATGTGTGAGCTTTTCTTCACTTTAGAGGAGCCAAGCAGCTTGGAAAGGGATTTGGAGTTTTATTCATTCACAATATTCCCCCTTCATAATTATCCATGGAATTGCACCACACCAGGCCTTAAACTGACATTTAATTTCTCTTCCAAGGGACCTGTAGCACATCTCTGAAATGCAAATCCCTTCAGCTCCTGAAGCTGAAGTTTGGCTGTCCAGTGCCTCCCTTCATCTGCTTGGATCTGAAGTTTTCTTGTTGTTGCTGAATCCACCACAATTCCCTGGGAGGGAACTGCTGCTTCCCCTTTGTCCTTGCCAGTGTTTGGGGCTGGGAACAAACCTCCCTTTTATTGTGAGCACAATATCCTGGAATATAAGGGGAATGTGGATATCTGAGCAAGACCAGAGCTCTCTCCTGCAGTATCCTGGCATCAGAGGCATTCCCAGGACCACTGGGCAATGACAGGAGCAGCAGGAGCACTGCTGCTCCTTCTCCACCAGGGAAGACACCTCCAAAAGAATGTAATTTATCCAGGCTGAGCATTCCTCTGGAAATGGGGCAGTTTAGGTGGCAGCAGTCACTCCTCAGGTTCAGGTGTCACTCCAGCCTCTGGAATGTGCCAAGGAATAGGCTGCATCCAGCACTCATCAGCCCTGGTGTCTTTTCAAGGTCCTGCACTTCCTTGGATGTTTTACGCTGCTCCACATCCTCCCTTCCCACAAGGACAATGAGCAGGTCCAGGAGACCCCAGATCATCCTCTTGGCAGTGAGAGCTGACAATGGGTGACAATGGTTGGGTTGCTGGAGTTAAAAAAATACATTTGTTCTCCCTCCCTGCCCAGGATTGTGAGGGAAAGCAGGAAAGTCCAGAAAATCAGCTGAGAAAAGCCCGTCAACAGCAAGATTTGCCAAATAAGTGAGCGCATCCAGTGGCCTGGAAAATGAGCCGGCGAGTGATGGAAGAGCCCTTTCCCAGTTCTGCACACTCAAGGAAACATTTAATACATCTGGAAGGAAAAATCTGCCTTGGCTCCTGCTGCCGGCGTAAATATTTGTGTTCGCAAGTGTTGGCAAATATTTGAGCCATCGATGTTGTTTAACCAAGAGCTTTGTCTCGCAGAGTCCCTCTCCCTGCTCAGGCTCCCTTGGAATCACATCAGCCAGTGGAATCCTCCTGAAGGATGGGATCAGATCCTTTCCCTTTGTGAATTAAAGACCAGCCAGGAGCTTATGGAGGTGACCAACAAAGGGTGTCGGAAGCGCTGACAAAGGTCATGCCCCACATCCGATTGCTCTTGGCGCGGATTCCTTTGGGAGATGGGGAACTGAGCCTGAATTTGCAGGCACAGAGCCATGCTGGAGGATTTTCTTGCCTCTGCAGTAATTCCTAAGCTTTTATTTGCCATATTCCATGGAAAGGGACAGAGGAAATACAATTTGCCTCCTGCCATGGCCGTGGTTGTTCAGGTCAGATGCGGGAAGACTTGGTGCCCCTCTGTAAAAAACTCCCTAACAAGAGTTTGATGCATTGACAGCTTCTGAGGGAAGAGAAGCAAAGTGCAAGGACAGCAGGAATTGGTAGCCTGGGAATGGAGAAGAGGGGCCATGGCCTCTGGAGCAGGACTGTGACCACAGCTTGGATCTCCCCAGCTCTGGGCATGGAATTGGTCCCATGCTTGGTTTTCATATTCCTTCAAGGACAAATTGTGGACTTCCCATTCCTGGAAATGTCCAAGGCCAGGTTGGATGGGGCTTGGAGAAACCTGGGATAGTGGAAGGTGCCCCTGGCCATGGCAGAGGGTGGGACTGGATGGGATTTAAGGTCCCTTCCAACCCCAACCATTCTGGGAATCCCTGATTATGCTCCATAAACACTCCTTGCTAACTCGTACATGGACCTTGCTAACATTGCCCTGAAGCTGATAGAGAGAATTCCCAGCTGTAATCCCAGCTCAGCAGTGGATGGCAACATTAAATCCATGACAGCTGTTTCTGCAGTGACTTTGTGACTTGGCTCTGGGACCTGTCCCCTCTGTGCCCACTGTCAGTGACAGCATCACTGAGAAATTGTCCTGCTGACAAACAATTAGCAAGAAAGTCCTAAAAATTGCCAGAGCAGTTTCTTGAGGAGCTTGAGGGGTGCCTTAAAATTCCTTCAAAGCCTTTTGTGTTTCAGCCTGGGTCTAGAGAACACGCTAAAGATGTTGAAGTGGAAAAAAAGAATTGCATATCCTGACAGAGCCAAACAAAAATTGCCATTTCAGACAGACGAAAGCCAGCATGGGGGAATCCCAGAGGAATAAGTGTGGAGTGAACAGCCCTGAAACCACCTCAGCCTCACCCACCCTGGTGAGGACCACAGCAAGGGTGACTTTAAAGGAAGAGTGTGACTTCCACACCTGGATTTTTCAGGAATGAATATAGAGAGCAATAGAGGAGAACACTCCAGGCTCCTCCAGCTGTTTATTCAGTGGAAGATGTTCCAGCAAAAAGCCCTCACCTGCACTTCTGGGTGCTCACCTGACCCAGTGCTGTGCCAGGTAAGGCAGCAGGGCCAGCACAGGAGCTGCTGTCCCCTGCCCTGGCCAGCAGCTCCCTCTGAATTGACCTCTGAATAAACAAACCTCTGCAAAGGCCTTTCCTAACCCAGCCAAGTCCAAACACAGCCTGCATTCCTCTGATTGTAAACACCGAGTGCAGGACACACTCCTGGGAATGAGCTCGCTGTGTTTTCCCTTTGATTCCAACCTCTTGGGAAGATTAAACAGTGTCATCAGCAGGTTAATGCCCAGTGACCTCCCGGCTCCAAACATTATTGCCTTGCAAATAACACTGACATTTCCATATTCCTGCCTTGCCCAAGGGTACAGCAGCCACGTTCCAGGTGCTGCACCAGCAGTGTGCTGGAAGGAAGGAGTGCAGGGATGGGAAAGGGCTGGGATCCAGCACTAAGGGCTGGGAGAAGGCGGGGAGCTCCCTAAGGAGATAAAATCCATCCTCCCTGTGCCAGGCTCCAGGGAACAGATGTCTCCCTCACCTCCTGCTCAGGCTCCTGCTCCCTGGGCAACTTATTCCAAGGCGTGAACGCTCTTCCAGTGAAAACATTTTTCCTGATATTCAATCTGAAGCTCTCCTGTGTGACTTGAAGCCGTTTTCCTTTCTCACTTGGGACACTTGGGCAGAAGCAGTCAACCCCACCTTGCTACAATCCCCTTCCAGGTGCTTGTGGAGAGCACTGGGGTCCCCCTGAGACTGTGAGGCCCCCCCAGAGCTCCAGCCCAGGCTGGGACCCCAGAACCAGGTGAATTTTCCTTGTTGTAGGTGTGGGGTCACAGAGAAGGGGCCTTCCCCTGAGCATCCCAAGCACAGCAAAGTTTCTGCAGGAGGCAAAGGAGAGCCGGAGCTGTTTGGGCTGGGAGGAGGCTCTGCATCCAGGAAACACCTCCTGTGGGAGGTGAGGGAGACCTGACCACCCACAGCCCTGGCTTGCCAGAAATCCATCTGGCCAAAGCTGTGCCAGAACTGTCGCTGCCATCTCCAGCAGGTCACCACCCCTTCCCCTGCATCTCCCTCCTCCTCTGCTCCCCCTGGAGCCAGCTGACTTTTTTCACAACCGGGAAACAATCAAACAACCTCTTGAGCTGCTCCTCCTCCTGCCAGCACGGCCATCTCCCCGAGCAAAGGATGCTGTGAGTATTCCCAAGGCCTGATGCTGTTCCGTGCTGTTATTCCAGCCTCCCGGTGGGGAAAACCCTCCGGGCTGCAAATACCTGCGTTTCGTTAAGTAAATAATCACACCCGATAAAACATCCAGCGCCTGCTGGGATGGAGGAGGGGGGAGCAGGAATGCAGGCGTGGGGATGAGGTGCTGGCAGTCCCAGTATGCTCCAGTAGGTAACTGGGATTGCTGGCACCACTGCAGAGGAATCAATGAAAAGCTTTTAGGGGGGTCTGTGGGGGGAGTGTTCCATTTGTTCAGAAAGAGCAGAGCTGGGAAATGCATCCAGCACAACTCACCCGGCTTCTTTGGGAAAGGCTTGGACACTGCCCAGCTGTTTCAGGCTCCCAGGGGGCAGAGGAAGAGGAAGGTGGGTGATCCCAGTGCAGAGAGAGCTATTCCTAAAGCTCTGGGGGACTTTCTGGGCCCCTCTAGGAGCTGGGACCTTCAGAAATGCTGTGAAGGGAACCCAGCTCTTGTGGGACTCCACTCTGCCCCTTTTCCAGGGCCATGAGGAAGTTCCTGCTGGAGCCAGGCTGTGATCCTGTGTCCTGGCTTGCTGCCTGCTCCAACCACGAGCCCCTGGTGCTGCTGCCTCCCTGCAAAGTCCTCTCCAGCTTTTTATGGCTCACCTGTTTGGGAGACTTCACACGTTCAGAACCGAGGCTTAAAAACCTGTGGAGAGAAGGGAGGAAGGGAAAAGGGGAAAGAGGAGTTCAGCCAGGAGTGAAATACTCAGGAGGTGTTGGAGCCTTGGGCTGGGCCTCGTCAAGATTATCCAGGTCCATCCCAGACTATGGAAAGGCAGCTGGGGGGTTTGCCCTTGCCAGGATCACAGGGAGGGAGGTGTGGGATAACCTGTGGGACTCTTGGGAAGGCCAGGGGGAGTGGAGTGGGATCAGGAAAGGCTCGTGCCAGGCAGGTGGGCCTGATGGACAGCTTAGAGCTGAGCCTCGGATTGTGAGCTGGAGGTGGAAGCAGGGCTGAGAGGCTCCTGGAGTCATTTCTCAGTCATTTATTCATCTGTAATTGCCTGTCTGCCTGTCTAGGAGCTAATGACTGGCTGGGAAGATTTGCAGTTGGGTTTGCAGGAGGTAATTACATCCCAATCTCGCTGGATGACTGTGCCTCCAATGAAGATAAACTCGGTGGAGTGGGGCTGCACATGGCAGGGATCAGTTGTATTCCAGAGCCCAGGCATGGCAGGGCAGATAAGGAATGTTTGCACTGCTGCTTCTTTATCTGCTGACCTATTAAAAGCTTTTCTGTCTGAAGGGAGTGAGGAGCCACCAAGGGGGTTAATCCCACAGCTCCTCACTCCTGATGGATGAGATTCCAGCCTCCTGGTGAGACTTGATCACTGGCTTGGGGTTCTGTGGGTGCTCCTGCTCCTTTTTTAGGCAGGGCTGGGTTGGTTTTTGAGCTGCCCCAAGCTGAGCTCTAGGTCAGACTCCAGCAAAAGGAGTAAAAGGGAAAATTCAGCTGATGCCTGGGAGTAAAACCCTGTCTAGGGAGGACAGGAAAAGGGCTGCAGCAGCAGGACATGAGTGGGTTCAAGGATGATGTTTGGATAAACCCTCTTTCCTGTCTAGGAGCCCTCTGCTTATTCCAGCACTGCACAAGAAGTTTCTCTCTGTCCCCATCCCCTCGGTAAAGCATCACTCGAGTGCATCATTTGTCACCAGCTTTGTCACCTGAGGACACTTCTGGAACATTGGAGGGCCTCGTGCAGTCCCAGCCCTGCTGCTGTGGGTCCTGGCAGTGCCTCAGGAGCGCTGGCTGTGCTGTGGGGACACCCCAGGGGACAGGAGGAGGCACCTTTGCTCTCCTCAGGCCTTTCCTGGTGTGTGACTTCAAACCCCGGCCCAGCTCAGAGAACGAGCCAAAGCTCTGAGGACATTTCTGGAATATTGGATGGCCTCGTGCAGTCCCAGTCCTGCTGCAGGTCCTGGCTGTGCCGTGGGGACATCCCAGGGGACAGGAGGAGGCACCTTCGCTCTCCTCAGGCCTCTCCTGGTGTGTGACTTTAAAGCCCCAGCCCCGCTTGGAGCACGAGCCAAAGCTCTGAGCTCATCCCTGTCCCAGGGAGCTGCTAAACCCCCTCAAATCTTTCTTGTTCAGCAGCACTTCATATAAATCCCATAATGTGCGGATCACTGCGGCTGCCAACGGCTCTGGGGCCGGGGGGGGGATGGTGGGGGGATTATTGCAGTCCCTGCTCCATTCCCAAGGGATCCCGGGAAACCACGGGCTGCCAGCGAATGTCTGCAGGATGGGGGCACGCTGGGACCCCCGGGAATCAGCTGGCAAATGGGATGCACTGGGGATGGATTAACAACCCATTAGGGCAGAGGCTTAGAGCTGCCTTCCTCAAATCCCCCCTGGAATGCCGGGATTCCTGCCTTCCATCCCAGCCTTCGGCCCATGGAACATCAGCGAGGGCTCAGGGCGCTGCACAGCGCTTCCCAAAGGGAGGGCAGGGATTTCTGTCACTCTGAGACACGAAATAAAACAACACACATGCTGGAACCTCCAAGGTAAAAAGAGGGGAGGTTTATTTTCTGACTCCAACATTTACAGATTTTCAAAATTGACAGTGGGTTGGAGGATGAAAGTGCCACCTCTCTGGTGGCAATGATACTGGAAAAACCAACAGTCTATCAAATTTCTCCTCCTCCAGAGAAGAATGTAAAACAATTAATTATTTACATCAAGTGCATGAGAAAGTTCATTACAAGAACTTTTTACAAGAATGTAAATGTCAGAAGGGTTAGAAGAACTTAGAAGAACAGGGTGACAGATTTCCTGGGATGAACCCAACAGGTCTGCTCTGTGCTGCAGTGCTGGGTGTGGATGTGGCTGAAGGAGCACTCAGGAGCACTCAGGAACACTCAGGAATGACTCAAACCTGCTGCTGGAGGAGCTGCAGCCACTCAAGGAGAGCCTCTGGGCACAATGTCCTGCCTGCTTTTCCCCTTCTCTCGGGAAATCACTGCCCAAGAGGCTTCCAGGAGCAGCATGACCCCAATTCCCCCCTTCCTGCTGTCCCAGGGAGTTCATCCTGGTGGCCAAGGAACGGCTTTTAATCTGATTTTTCTCTCTCCAGAAATAATCATTTGGAACTGGTGACAAAACTGACCCTGGGGGGAGGCATTTTGTCCCTGAGGGCCACTGGATCCCTGCTGGGATCATGACCTGGTTATTGGAGGTGACTGAGAAATGCACATTCCAAAATGGGATATTGGAATCATCAGTGGGATCCTTCTTCCCACCAGGGAAAATCAAAAAAATCTGGAAGTTTGTGCTCAAAGTGAGAGATTTCTGGCTGCAGAGGTCACCTTTGCCATGGGATTCTGGGCTTAAATTTGGGACTGTCACATCTTATTCCCCTCAGTCCCTGGTTTTGCACAGCTCAGGTCCCAAATCCTTTGGGAATTTCATGTGGAGAGTTTTGCAATGGGAAAAACTCCCTGTTGCCACCAGCTTGGATGCAGCTTGGCAGCACTTTGAATCCAGTTCAGAATTCCAGGAATGGGTTGTGTTGGGATGGAAAACAACAGGAGGAAAAGGGAAACTGCTGCTGTGATGCCATGGAATGCTCAAATAGATCCCTGGCATTCAGGCATTGGGATCAGCCCAGCTAGAAGGGATTAAGAAAATAATAATGACATTTTTGCTTCCTGGAAAACACAGTTTCATCCAAAATAAAACCTTTGCAAAAGGGGAAAAAAAAATGAAGATAAAAATAGCCCAGTGAATCGGCACAGCAGGAAAATTCCGAGCTGGTCATGGAATGAGCGTCAGCATTCCGTGTTTGTGAGCTCCTCACTCAGATTGGGTTATGTTACAATACTGGAATGAAATAAAGTCACTACAAAAGTTGCTTTTTAAAAGCTCTTTGCATTACTGGTATAAAGCAGAGGCTTCCTGGTGAAACCAAAATCCAAACTCTGGGAGCTTTCTGGATCTTTGTGGGTTTAGGAGAATGGCAGCAAGACCAGAAATCCCAGAGAAAATGGGAATCTTTCTGCCTGAGAAGGCAGTGGACACTAGGCCAGTCCATCTCCTACATTTCTTGAATTATTCCCGTATTTCCCTTCTTCTTTGGTCAGGTGAGGCAGTGAGGGAGGTTCCTGCTCCTCACAGCACCATGGGAATTGAGCCTTAATTCCTTCCTGGCAAACCCTGCCTGCTCCAGCCACACATCCCCCCAATGGCAAAGCCAGTCCTGAGCCTCACACTAACATAAAACCAAGGCTGCCACTTGAGATTAAACTCAGCTTGGAGATTCTGCCTCCTGTACCTGTGCAAAGCTTCCATTCCAAGGGAGCTGCTCCAGTATCAGCATGGGCAGGGAATGGTGAAGAGGCAGAAAATTGAGCGATTTTCTTGTTCTTCTACAAGATTTTATTGCTCTTTTTCACATGATCCTCTTCATTATTTTCTTTCCCTAGGGGAATGTTGTTCATTTGTTGGTGATCTGACCTGGAGAGGGTGGGGATGGTCCAGAGGTTTTGGCCTTGCTGACCTGTTGAATGCTGTTGGTGCCTGAGCTCCCACAGATCTGCAGTGTCCAGTCCCATGGAGGCAGCACAGGGAGCAGGGGGTGGCACAGGAGGCTGTGAGAAGCTTTAATTACCCTGATTGTCCCCAGTGCCTGAGATCCTAATTGCTAATAAATGTTCCTGCTGAGTAGCTTTTATTTTTCCAGGGCGATGGAATAAAAGGGAAAATATGTGAAAGTCTCTGGATTTCTAGAGTGTGTTTTTCTTTCATTTATATTTCCCTAATTATGCTGTCATGGGCTGCTGAAAATTGGACCCCCCCTGCCTTCTTCCCTTCCCAAAAATGACCAAATAAACAGAGCAGTGACAACCTAGCTGGGATAAAGGAGAGATGGAAGGGGTGGTTCTGTATCCTACTGCATCCAGCCCCAGAGCTCACAGCTGCTGCTCTGCCCTAGAATCCTGGGATCATGGAATCACACTGGTGATGTGGGCTGTCATTCGAGCTGGGATCTTCAGTGAAGGCACTCTGGGACAGTCACAGCCTCTTTCCAGAGGGATATGGATGAGGTGAAGCTCAGGTGGAGGATGGCAAGCTAGGCCTTCTCCTTCTCCTTCTCCTTCTCCTTCTCNACCCACCCTTGCCATGGAAAAGCACTTCCCCTCCAATCCTGGGGTACTGTCAGCACACCCCGAGCTGCTCTGCACGTTTTAAATAACATTTCACTGAGCTGAGTGTGTGGTACAGAAACCACAAGTGTGAGGATCCCACAGTCCATAAATATAAAGGAGTGTACAGAGAGAGAGGAGACTCCAGGGGGGGAGCAGTGGGATCACACCTCAAATCCAGTGTATTGCAATCCATGTAAACCACAAAGTGCAAAGGAGGTACCATAAACACAAGTCAGGCAGCACAGAGCTCTGGGAAGCCTTTTCCAGGTTTTGGTGTGCCAGGGGCTGAGGCAGGAGATGGCTTTAGGTCTCCAAAACTCCTGGCTCTTTTTCCCACGTGCAGAAGGCCTGGCACTGGATTGGGTTACTAAAGCATTCCAGCCCCATTCCCACTCACAGAAATCTCTGCTTCCCTGAAAAATTCAAACCACTTCATTTTATTTCTCCTCTTCCCTTCCCCCTCCCCTGGCTCTGCCATGGCCCAGGTGGGTTTGTAGCCCATTAGCCAAGGTGCTGAGGGTACAGAGGCAAATTCTACAAGGCAAATTCCACCTAAGGAACTAGGACTGATGGTGCCAGGAGCCTCCCAGGGTCCTGGAGCTCTGCTGTGCTCAGGACAGGGTGACAGAACCACAACCTGCAGCCATTCAGGGCACCCTGTGACAGGGCTCCCAGAGAAGCTGCGGCTGCCCCATCCCTGGAAATGTCCAAGGCCAGGCTGGACACAGCTTGGAGCAACCAGGGATTGTGGAAGCTGTCCCTGCCCAAGGCAGGGGTGGGACTGGATGGGATTTAAGATCACTTCCAACTTAAACCATGATATTCAGGCCTAAACAGCTTCTGTGACCTCATCCCTCTCTTTGCCCTCTGCCTCTCCCATCCTCTCCCCTGTGCCCCCCACAATCCTCTCTGGGAAGGTGCTGTGCAGATTTTCCTGCAGAGCTATTAAGTTCTTGCAGTTTCCCTGTGGATCCTATTAGCCAAAGAATTTGCTCCTTTTCCAGAGATCTTTTTTACTCTTTTAAATGAAAACACTTCAAAATATGTCTATGTACACCTTGGCTTGGAGATGGAATTTCAGAGCTGAGGCTGTGCATGCACATTTCTGCCTCTTTCTACCTCAAACGTTTTCTTATGTCCACAAATGTATGAAAAACCCATTAGAGAATTGAATTCCCTCAGTGCATGGGGTTCCCTGAGCAGGCAGCAGCTCTTTCCCAGTCCCAGGAGTCTGGGTTCCTGCTGATCCTGCCATCCCTGACATTTCTCCCCAGTTCTGGGTGTTTAGCCCTGCCTGGCACTGCTCCTTCCCCAGCTGAGGGGCTAAACACTCCTGGATCTAAAGCATGGATGGATTTGTTTCCATGGCTTCAGGCTCAGCCTGCGTGGGGACTTTCAGTGAGGTTGGATGAGCTCCATGCAGATCCCATCATGTGCCCAGGGCTGATTCACTCTCTCCCATCCTCATGGGATCCCAGGATGGGTTGGGATGGAAGGGACCTTAAAGCTCATCTCATTCCACCCCCTGCCATGGGCAGGGTCACCTCCCGCTATCCCAGGTTGCCCCAAGCCCTGTCCAGCCTGGTCTTGGACACTTCCCAGGACCCAGGAGTCTCTGGAAAACCATTCCAAGGCTTCCCCACCCTCACAGGGCAGAAATCCTTCCCAATATCCCATCTAACCCTGCCCTCTGGCAGTGGAAAGCCGTTCCCTCCTACATCCCCCTGTGTCATTGCCCCATCTCTCTCCATCCCGAGTCCTTCCTCCCAGCACAGCCCCCGGGTGTCCCCATCCCTCATGTCCCCTCTCCTCCTCCTCCCTTCCCGCGGCTCCATGAACGGGGCTGTGCCTGCAGGCTGCCTGCTGCCTCCTGTCCCCGGCAAGAAAGCTCTGCCTGTGGTGCCTCACAAAGCTCCCTTTGAGCCCCGAGTGCCGGCGCGGGGAGGCTCTTGTGGCTGGGGCTGGCGAGTGCCTGCAGAAGGACTTTGTGAGAGGCACTGGCGCTGCCAGGAATCTCATTACAGCCCCTGATGGACGGCTGTGCGAGGATGGCCCCAAACAGGCACCCAGACACCGCAGGATTGGAGCTGAGGGGCTGCAGGAGACCTCGGGAGCTCCCAGAATCCCAAACCTGTCAAGTCAGGAACCCACTGCCAGGTTTTGTGCAGGCTGGGAGAGCAGGGCAGGAGCTGAGCCAAGGCAGAGCCCAGCTCATCCCTCACACTCCCTCAGTCTTTCCGTCTTGATTGATGGAATTTCCACCCGGCCAAGCGCTGGAGTGTGGAATTGCTCCCTCACAGCCTGGCTGGGCCCATTAAGGGTTAATGTCGGGGCCAGGCAGAGAATCCATCTCCATTTCAATGCTTCGTTAAGAGTTTTGTGGTGAAACAAAGCAAAGCCATCCAAGTTTGGTGACAATTTTCCCACAGTCATCCGCGGCTCTGATTCATTTTCAGCCCCAGATTGGAGTGGTAATAGCCCGACCACAGAACATTTCCTGGGGATTAATCACGGCTGGGAAAGGGCTGCAGCTCCGAACTGCGCTCCAGGTGCCCCCAGATCGTCCTTCTGTGTCAGGAATTAGCGGCTGCTGAGGTCACTCCCGCTCTGCCGCCGCTGGTGCAATTACAACCCAATTCCTGCTAATTACCAGCAGGTTCAGACATCAAGGTGCCGGGAGCTCGCAGCAAAGCCCAGCTCCTGCCCTGTTATTCCCGGCCAGCTGCTGCTTCCAGGGCACCGGCAGGCGTGGAGATCCACGGGGAATCTCTGAGGTGCTTCCCTGTGGTCCCTCTCTTTGTGCCTTGTGGCAGCTGGGCTCTCAGGTGATGGACGGACAGACGGATGGACGCATGGACGGATCAGACTTCTTTCCTCCCAAAGCCTGCAGAGCATCCCCAGGATTCAGGCACCCCACTTTCCTTCCAGGGAGCGCGTCAAGCCTGGAAAAGCAAATCCCAGGACATCATTCAAGCAAAAGCCTTTTTTCCATGCACATCCAAGAAATTCCTGGTCAGAGGCGGCATGGGAAGGGCTGGCTCCAAGGGTGGCTCCCGGTCACCACGCTGGATGTGGGGTCCCATTTTCCACTGTTTCTCCAGGGAATATTCAGGGGAAATATTCATCAGGGTCCATCCAGTTCCTAACGGGAAGAGCAGTCTCTGGCACAGGAGCTGCCCATCACTCCTGGGAGCTGTGGGACCCCTCGCTGGGCACTGCAGCCACCTCCCCACCCGGGGATGCTCCGAGGCCATAGGGAAGGGATAAGTTTTCCACTCCACCTTTTCTGCCTCCAGCTGCCTGAACGGGAAAAATATCCCGGCAAAGGGATCCCACAGGGTGATCCAGAGCTACTTCGGACTCGTTTTAGAAACACAAATGCCAGGAGGAAAAGAGAATTTGTGCCTGTCCCATCTGGGCACAAGCATGGCACAAGCACGAGAGCCAGGGCCAGCACTGGCATTGGTACCAGAACCAGCACCAGAATCAACACCAGAACCAGAACCACTACCAGCACCAACACCAGGTCCAGCACCAGCATCAGAACCAACTCCAGCACCAGCTGCAGAACCAGCCCCAGCTCCAGCCCTGCTCCATGGCCACAGCTGGCTCTGGCTGTGGGTGCCACTGCTGTCCCCATTCCCCTGCCACATGTCTGCCACTGGCTGCTAGATGCAGCCAAGTTTCCAAGCCCGGCTCTGCCAAGGAACTGGAGAAGGGGGAGCCAGCTCATCCCCCCTTCCCCAGCCTCCAGCCCTGCCTGAGCACTGTGGCTGCACAGCGAGAAGGTTTTGGGCTCCAATCGCTGTTTGCTGCCGTGTTTTGTACAATAATTAAGCACCTGCCTTTTGAAGGCCCCTTCTCATTGCTGGGAACATTCCCCAGTGCTGTGTCCCCTTTTAATTTCCTCTGGCAGTGCTGCCTCCCATCACCCTTCCCATTTCCACAGCATCGCAGCACACGGGTACCTGCATCCACCTCTTGTGCCGGAGCTTTGAAGTTGAAATTCCATCTCCCTGCATGATCAAATCTTTGATTTCTGATTAAAGCTGTCAAAGAAACAGTTTCCTGCCTGCTGAAAATTCGGATTTCAAATAAAATAAAAAGACAAAATCTGCATTGGGCTAAAACATAAAAATACCTTTTCCATGGAGCTAAGAAAGGAAAACAGCGTCAGCACAGGTTGGTCCCAGCGTTTTATCTCGGCTGCAGCCTTTGCTTTTCCTCCTTCCACTTCTTTTGTTATGATTGGCATATTTTTGGAAATATGAGCCCGTGTTAAGTGAGAAGACAAGGAAATTTTCACTTTTGGAGCAGCAAAACAAAATCTTCCTGAAAAAAATGTATAGGCAGGTGTGGGGGTTTTTTTCTTTCCCCTAAACTTTTGGAATTGAAATTGTTCCATCAAAACCTGTCCTAAGGAATGAGTGAGGATATAAATAAATAAATGTTCCTGGTTTGATCAAGCACGAACAAGAATGAGTATTAAATTCCCAGATAACATGCCATCCCCTGGGATCTCCCTGATGGACACCTCGGCAGACGTTCCCCTCCCGCCTGGAACATCCTTCCCAGCACAAACAATGGGCCCAAAAAGGAAAGAGGGAAAAGGCCAAACTCAAAAAAATCCAGCTGGGAGTTTAAATGAGAGGCCTAGATGGAAAAAATAGCCCTTTTCCATGACATGGAATGTGTTCCTTCATCAGGAGGCTGCACACATGTGGGAAGTGAATGTGTGGATGAGGGAAGTGCTTGGATAACAGATCCTGCTGTGCCAGGGAGGGCCTGGATTGGGAAAGCTGGGGGATCCAGTGCTGGGATTTTATGGATTGTTGCTTCCCATGTCTTAAATCTCTGCTGTGGGAGCAGCCAGCCCAAGCAGGAATGTTTGCAGCCAGCCCTGGTATGGGAATAAGGAGGGTGAATCCAAGGATTTGAGGGACAAGTGCTTCTCAGGGGGGTCAAAGACAGGGGGATTTTCCATGCCTGGCACAGGCAGCTGTGGGAGTTACGGGGTGGGGATGGGTGGCAGTGCTGGGTCTGTGAGCAGAGGGGCTGCCACTGCTCCCTCAGGACATTCTGCTGTTCCCACACCATCCTAGGTCACAGGGACAGCCTGGAAAGCCATTCCTCTGTCCCCTGCAGCCACCAGGATTGAGCAGGGGGAGGAAAACAAAGGAAAATCCAAAGGCATCCAGATCTGGGGGTTGGAGTGGGTAAGAAATCCTCTCCTTGTCTTTGGGTACAGAACTGGGACACAAACCCTTTCTCCAGTCTTTGGGAACAGAACTGGCAGACAAACCAGTTACCCAAATCTTTGGGAATAGAATTAGGAGAAAAACCCTTTCTCCAATCTTTGGGTGTAAAGTTGGGGGACAAACCCCTCCTCCACCTTTGGGAATAGAATTAGGACACAAACCCTTTCCCCACCCTTGGCACCCTCCCCATGCCCCCGTCCCCACCCGGCTCTGTGGCCCAGGTGCCCACAGGGCTGCATTCCCAACTCCTGGGTTTAATCTCCACATTTATGGGCCATGTGCAGTTATTTAACAGGTCTGGCCCGAGCAGCAGCGTGTGCCAAGAAGGAACAATCATCCCTCATTTCCCAGCTGTGACATCATCAGCTCATATTTCACGGATATGATGTCACTGCTGCGCAATAGGACTCGGGATTTTCAAAAGGTTTTTATTAATGCTGAGGCTTTTTTGGGTGGGTTTTTTTTTTTTTCCTCTGGTCTGGCCAGAACATCTGGAGCTGGGAAACTTCAGAGTCCGGAATATTCACGAGTTGGAGCAGACAGAATTCCAACCCACAGGACTTCTGGGAGTGAAGGAGGACAGATAACGATGTGGGGATCCAGGAGTCACAAGCAACTGTGGAAAAATCAAAGAACAGCAGGAAAGGGGGTGAGGCAGGAGGGGTGGGGGACTGGGGGCGTGTCCTCAACATCCATGAGCAGGTTGGGGACACCAGACTGGGGAGGGGACACCACAGAGCCACACCTGGGGTGGTGGCAGAGGATGAGTGAAACCTCCGGGGTGGAGAGAAGTCCATCCATCTGCTTTTCCAGAATACAGGAATTTTTACAGCCTCATAGAAACCCTGGGAAGTTGAGAAGAAGGGAGGGGAGAGGATTCTGGGGGAGAGGGTCTGCTGGGCAGGCAGCACGAACTGGGGACAGGGGACAGAAGCCTTGGGAAGATGCAGCAGGAATTGGGAGGTGGGATAGAAGCCAGAAGAAGGTGCAGCAGGAACTGGGAGGTGGGATAGAAGCCAGAAGAAGGTGCAGCAGGAATTGGGAGGTGGGATAGAAGCCAGGGGAAGGTGCAGCAGGCCTGCACAGGGCTGTGTGTCCAATGCTGCTCAGCAGGATTGGGAAGCACCTCCTGTGGCACCTGGCTGTGGGATGAGCATCCCTTGGGATGCATGGCACCCTCCCAGGATCCCATGCTTCACCCTGCATCTCCCAGGCCCTCAGGTGCCTCCCTCCCACAGGACTCCCCCTCGGTGAAAGCTGTGGGATACCTGGAACAAGGTGCTAAAAGGACTGGGGTGACCATTCCTTGGAATCTCTAATTAATCCATCCCAGCTGCATCCCTTTGGGGTTCCCTTCCCAGCAGCCCTCATGCAAGAGAGCACAAGAAGTCCCAGACAATGGAAATGCTTTTTCCATGAGCCCTCGCAGCAGAAGCCGGAATGTCAAGCGCGGCTGTCAGGAGAATCCCATCGAACTGATGTCACCACGCTCCAAGCAATGGGTCCCCTGCCACGTGCCAATCCCAAAAAATGTCATTCCCTGGTTCTGAATGAGGAACGGCCTGGAAATGGCAGGAATTCTGCTGCTCCGTTCCATCTTGCCAGGATTGTTGTAACCCATTTTTCCGGCTGCAAGCTTTTATAAATCCCTCAGGAGCTCTGTGAGAACCCCGAGCCTCTTCCAAGGGAGCCCAGGCAGCTCTGGTGGCTGCACCGAGGAGAGAAAGGTTGGAGAATGAAGCCTGACAAGCTGATGAGATAAACTGGTCAGATCAAAGACTGACAGCAATAATTGTACACGGCGTTGCTGTGCAAAGCTAATTTAGACACAGATGAGCCCATGACAGACTCACTGGAGGGTGGCAGACGAGCAGGGAATGGAGAGCACTTCATTTATCCTCCCTGGAAGTGGGGGGAGCGCTGGGAGCAGGCGGCTGGGGCGGCTTCTCCCTCGCTCTCTCTCCTTCCAAGTTATCAAACTTTATCTGGTTCCTTTGCTGCAAATTAGTGAGGAAGGACAGAGAGGGAAAAGCACTGAATCCATCAAGGCTCCTGCTTGTTTCCCAGCCCACAAGGGAGAAGTCAGGATGATTTACTGGGAGGGTGGGGAGATGCTGGAACAGACTGTCCAGAGAAGCTGTGGCTGTCCCATCCCTGGAAGCGTCCAGGGCCAGGTTGGACAGGGCTTGGAGCGACCAGGGATGGTGGAAGGTGTCCCTGTCCATGGCAGGGAGTGGCACTGGATGAGCTTTAAAGTTGTTTCCAATCCAAACCACTCCAGGATTCTGGGATTCTGTGGTTCTGCAAAACAGGGCCTTGATTTCTTGCAAAGCCCAGCAAAGCACCACATTTTCACACCATGTGGGGCTTTTGCTCTGTTATAAATCAAACCAGAGCCATCATTTCTCCCACTTTATTTTTTTTCCCAGCTCACTCAGATCGCTGGGAACTGGAGGAGTTTCTTCTTCAGGCTTGCCTGCTGCTTTGGGTCTCTGCAAAGAAATCCTCTCCTGGTTTCTCCATCCCCTTCCCTCTTCTCTCCCCATCCCTGGCAGGAACCAACCCTGGGAGATGCAAACCCGTATCCTACAACCAATACCTGCCCCAGGACAGGTCCCCTGGCACAGTGAGGCCCCTGTCCCTGCTCGAGCACCTCTGCCCTGGAGATCCTGCTGCCTCCAGCCCTCGGGGAGCTCTGGCTCCAGGCCGGGAAGCAGCGGGATGCAGGCACCAGCACGGGCTGGCAGACGAGGGAGTAACTGAAGGGAGAAGAATTTTCACTTCATATTTTATGCAAAACTGACACTTTCAGTCCAAGAAGAAAGGCTGTGCCCGCCCCTCCCGCCCAGCACAGGCAGGATCCATCCCAGCGGTCCCTGATCCCATCCCGTGCCACGGGCGAGCTCCGAGCAGGGAGAGCCGCTCGCCCCTGCCCTGCTCCCGTGCCCAGCCCGGCTGGCTGTGCCGCAGCTGCCAGAACAATGGGAACAATCCCAATAACCCCCCTTTCCCGGGAATACTGCGGGCTCTTGGCAGCTCCTTCGCACACAATTAGCATTTCTCGTCAGGCGGGGGAGCACAGATTGCTCGCGCTGCGGAGTGTTTTGCACAACAGACTGAACCCAATATGGCCCTGCCTGGACCCGCAGCTAAAAGTGACTTCGCAGCAGGACAGAGCCAGCACGGCTCCCACGGCCCCGCCCGGGACAGGCTCCTCCCGACCCCTCCTGAGCACGGCCCCAAACGCACCCGAGGGCTGAGTGCAGGGTGGGCACTGCCCCGCTTTGATTTGCGGCAGGGATTCACCTTTTCCTTCTTCAGGGAAAGCAGAGGTGGATATTGGTGGGTCCAGGCTCGGAATAAGGGATGGGACTTACAGGGATCTCAGGGGTCAGGGACACACAGAGCCATAGGATGGTTTGGGTTGGAAGGGAACTTAAATCCCATCCAATCCCCTCCCTGCCATGGCAGGGACACCTTCCACTATCCCGGGTTGTTCAAAGCCCTGTCCAGCCTGGCCTTGGACGCTTCCAGGGATGGGACAGCCACAGCTTCTCTGGACAGTCTGTTCCAGCACCTCCCCACCCTCACAGGGAAGAATTCCTTTCTAATACCCCATCCAAATCTCTCCTCCTTTAGTTTAAAGCCATTCCAGTATATCTAGGGGTTCACAGTGGGTGATACACCCTTTCCAGGCTGGGAGAGGATGGACCTCCACAGGCTGACACTGCTTGTGATCCTCCTGCTCCTCAGCTGCCAGTGCCAAGAGATCTGTGCTGACCCTGCTGCCAGCGCCAGCCCACGAGGGTCACACGTGCCGGTGACACCACGATGCCTTTGGCAGCTCAGCTGGTGCCTGGTCACTTGTTAAACCACTACAACCCAAGCTGACACTGCAGCTCAAAGTGCCACTTGGAAGGCTCCCCAAAGCCGTGTCTATTCGGGGAGGCTGGATTGGTAAATCCAGGGAATGCCAGACTCACATCCCCGTTAAAGCCAGCCCAGCCCATGGACAGTAGCGCTCTGTGATTAATTGCTGTGCTTAAAACTCCTATTTATAGACACGCTGCAAGGGCTGTGCCAGGGATAGCAGAGCCAGAGGCTCCTCCTCCAGCAGCTCCCAGGGCTCAGCAGCTGATCCCACAGCCTCAAACTCCCGGGATGTGGAGCAGCTCAGCTCCTTATCCAGCCAGAGCTTCCCTGCCCTCATCCTGCTCACCATCGGCCTCCCTGATCTCAGTGGTGATGCTGTGGATGTGGTTGGATGCTGTGGATGTGGTTGGATGCTGTGGATGCTGTTGGATGCTGTGGATGTGGTTGGATGCTGTGGATATGGTTGGATGCTGTGGATGCCGCTGGATGCTGTGGATGTGGTTGGATGCTGTGGATGTGGTTGGATGCTGTGGATATGATTGGATGCTGTGGATGTGGTTGGATGCTGCTGGATCCCCACAGGGCTGAGGAGCTTTAGCTGGAGCTTGGCACCTGCAGTGATGTGGGAACAGGACCTGAAGGCACTGGTGCTCCTTGACCTCGCATCACCACAGAGCCAGCACTGGAGTCCAGCAGTGTTTGATTCCCTGGGAGGCTCCAGGCCTTGCCCCAGGCTTCCCTGGGCTTTGTCTGAGTTGCTGCTTGGGAAATGAGCTGTTGGAGATCCAGATTTCAGCCAGCAGCTGGGAGAATTGGTTGGGAAGGACATCTTTGGGTAGTGATGCTCCACATCCAACAGTTCTCTTTACCCTACAGTTTTCTTTAAGGCAAAACAACAAAAAAAGGAAATCCATTTCATCCTGCTTTTATTTTCATGACAGCCACAGCTCTTATCAACTTTGAGGTACTGAGCAGGGAGGGTTCAGGGATATTGCTGCCACCAACATCCCACTGCAGAGGGCATCCCCACTGACAGGAGCATCCACTGCCCAGAACATCCCACTGACAGGAGCATCCCATTTCCCAGAACATCCCCACTGACAGGAGCATCCACTGCCCAGAACATCCCCCTGACAGGAGCATCCCATTCCTGTGAGCATCCTCCATCCCCTCTTTGCCTGTCCCCCTCTTCCAGCCCCAGTCTGGGCAGTGTTGGGACAGGCTGGTGGTGGGCAGGGCAGCAGTGGCTCCTTGACCACATGGAGCAATCCATGGCAGTCCCATCCAGCTGTGGATTTGTCCTCTGCCAGGAGCCTCCCATCCCTTCCCTGGGCAGCCACAGCTCTTCTGTCTGGGGGCTCTTGAGCTGCATTCCCACCCTGTGGGTTTGTGGTGGAGAAATATCCTGAGTTTGTGCTGTTTGGGATGTGAACGTGTCTGGTGGGGAATGATCCCCCCCCGTCCACACTGACACACACAGGGGGAGCCAAGGGGGAGGGAGCATTTCCACATGGACATAAAACAATCCCTATTTGTCTCCAAGACAGACCCCACCGTTGGGTTTCCTGGGGTCACGCAGCTGCAGGAACATGTGGAAAAGAAATGTCTCTCTGCTCAGCACTGGACATTGGTGTAATTCAATCTATTGCTCCCATGTGCAAGAAATCCACCAAAGTGGCCCCATTCCAAATGGCAGGAAATGCAGAGTGTCAGGGACAGAGGCAAATCCTCTCCCAATCCAGGGCTTTATTTTATTTTAATTGGGTTGGACTGGGAGAGGCTACAGAGGTCGTGTGGGGCTGGGGGAGGCAGCAGCACATCTGGGGACATCCCACTGTCCCTTTCCGTGGTCACACATCACCAGTGGCCTCAAACTGCTGGGGAGGTGCCAGGACAAGCTCACCTGGCCCCCAGAGCAGAGGTGTCTGCGAGTTCCTGCCATTCCCATTCCCAAAATCCCTGCCACATCCTCCCAAAGAAGTTCACGGTGACTTTTCACATGACCACCAGCACAATAAAGCCTTTCCCCCAGGATTTTGGTGCCCAGAGATCACTCTCTCCCTGCAGACCTTCACCCCAACACCTGGGCTGGTCATGCCAAGCTCCAGTTAAATCCTGTTTGATTCCCAGGAACGCTGCTCCAGGATGTGAGCCGAGGTTACCTCAGCTGAGCCTTAAATGGATTTTTCCGTTAAGAGAGGATTTTTTTGGTCTTGTTTTATTGAAAGGAATTTGCAGTAATTAGCTCTTACAGGGGATTTCACTGTTCTCTCTCCTCCTCTAAAGCATAAAACACTTATTACAACACATTGTTTAACGTGATCCTCACTCCCAGGGATTTTTCTTTCCTCATGTGATGATCCAGCCCTGCCTTTGGACTTCAATGCTCTAAATCTTCCTGCAGCCCTCAGCCGTGCCCTGATCCCTCTGCCTGGATCCACATTTATCTTTCCCCCCTAGTCCTTGGTGCAGCTGGAGATGAGAGAGCTGGGAAAAAAAAGGCTTTTTCCCCCCATTTCCACTGGTTTGTTGGATTCTTATTGGGCAGAATATTCCATGTCTGCTTCCATGGGCATCCAGAGAGTGGCTGCCCCTCACTGGGCCACGGAGAGGAGATTTTCCCTACAAACCTCTGACCCTCCCAGTGCCTTCACCTGTGTTAGGCTGGGCTTTATTTAGGCTGTTGGGCTTCATCTTCCTCCTTGGAGAGTGGGCTAGGTGCAGAGCTGGGAGCAGAGAGATCAAATCAAAGGATTAGGACACACCAGGTTATCCCTCCTGCTCCGGGATAGTGACATTCCCTGACCCCTGTGCTGCTGTTCAGCCTGTTTTCCTGTTCTCATTCCCAAGCTTTTCCATCACTCGTTACTGCCCGTGGGCTGACCCGAATGCCTCCCTTGCTCTCCCTCCCTCCATTGTCGGTGTTTGAGCCCGGAGAATGCTCCCGATGGCTCTCCATCATTCCCAGAGGATGCTCCCGATGGCTCTCCATCATTCCCAGAGGAGGCTCCCGATGGCTCTCTATCGTTCCCAGAGGAGGCTCCCGATGGCTCTCCATCATTCCCAGAGGAGGCTCCCGATGGCTCTCCATCATTCCCAGAGGAGGCTCTCCCGATGGCTCTCCATCATTCCCAGAGGATGCTCCCGATGGCTCTCCATCGCTCCCGGAGGATGCTCCCGATGGCTCTCCATCATTCCCGGAGAATGCTCCCAATGGCTCTCCATCGCTCCCGGAGGACGCTCCCGATGGCTCTCCATCGTTCCCGGAGGACGCTCCCGATGGCTCTGTCGCTCCCGCTGTGGGTGGAGGTGGATTTCCCCTCGTGAGGGTGTTCAATCTGCTCCTGGTTCACGTCAGCTTTGTCTGAGCCCGAGATTAAACCTCGGCGTGCTCGAGTGCTTGTTCTTGCTGCCGTCACGCCGCCCCTTTAAAGTCGCCGTACAAATCCTGCCCTGCAGCTCCTTGATTGTGTTCCTGCTTCTCCTCTGAACTCCCTCCAATCCATCAGCAGCGCTCCAGCGGCAGCGCAGGTGCAGCTGCGGGAGCCTTTGCCAAGAGCCTCTGGTTCTCCGCGATGCCCTGGCACAGGGACACCGTGGCGAGGACGATGGGGGCGACGCGGTGCCAGCCCCGGTGCCAGCCCCGCACGGGGATCGCTCGCCAGGGCCATTCCAGACAAAGCCGTGCCATTAACACTCCTCTGTTTGCTCTGTCAGCTCCCATTAAAGGCCGAGGGAAGCAGCGCTTCCCGAGGCTTTGCGGGATAATTTGTGTGTTTAATACACCTCAAGCCCACGTTAGGCTGCAATTAAGGCAGGGGGAGGGAGCCGGAGCAGAGGAGACGCCGACCTCCCGCTGCCTGCTCAGATCCCGCTGCTTTCTGTGCCGGTGGAGGATGCCAGGGAAGCTGGAATTAGAGGCAAAAGCGTAATTTGTCATTTGCAAGTCTAAGCCAAAGGCTGGGCTGGTGGGAAGAGAAATGGGAGAACTGGGAGCTCCCCACGGGAAATTACCACTGAATGAGCTGAGCTGAGCTGAGCTGAGCTGAGCTGAGCTGAGCCGAGCTTAGCTGAGCTGAGCTGAGCTGAGCTGAGCCAAGCTGAGCATCCCTGCTCACGGGCAGCAGCTGGTCCAGGCTGGTGGATGGGAGCCAGGGACATGGGACTGTGGGATGGCAAGAGGGGATCCCACAGCCCGGCAGAGCTGTCACACAGGTCCCTGCAAGGAAGGTGCTGCAGCCCAGGCTGAGGCCCAGCTCAGGGAATAGGAAATTCCTGTTCCTGACACCACCAGACTATTTTTCTTTGCCTAGTCAATGCTTTTGTTGTGTGCAGATGGTAGAGAAAATGCTCAATGTTAGAGAAAATAAAGGGGGAGCAGCTCATCCCAATTTAGCCCTTGTAGGAGTCAGACTTTGGGGTCCACAGTGGTGTTTAACTCATCCCATCGGAAAACAGACCCTCCTGTGACACAACCACGAGGAACCCACAGACCTGTCCTCATTCCAGTCAACACAAGCCCTGCTTCACAGCAGGAATTGGGAGCTGCTGGGAGCAGGAAAGTCTTTGGTGAGTTCTGCAGTGGGATTTGCTCCCTGAGCTCGACACCGATCCAGGTTTTGCTGCTGCCAGAAGGGAGTTCCCACTCCTTTCCCCCACACAGTACAGGGAACGCTGAGTGTGACCCACACATCCCTGTGGGCAGAGCCAGAGCCACAGCTCCTCCTCTGGTGGCCTTCCCATGGACCTGGCAGATATCCATGGGGTGTGGAGGACAGGGACAGGGATCCTCGGTGGTGGGAATGGCACAGTTCTCCCTGCACCAGGCAGGAGCAGGAGGGATTTCTGCAGGAATAAACTGAATCCCCCAGATTAAATATGTTTCAAAGCTAATCAGAAGGAGTGATGTGTGGGAGCCAGGCATCCTCAGAACTGTCAGTAACATTCCTTTTTTCCTCAAGGGCTGCTTCAGAGGGTGCCAGCTCCTTCCTCAGCATCCCTGTTTAGCTGGGTGGGAATTCGCCTCAGGCAGAGCTGCTGCAGATTTTCAGGAGAGTCTTGCAGAGTCCATCAGAAAATCCAGCAGGAGCTGGGATGGCTCCTGAGCAGCAGAGACCAGAGACCCTTCAAAGTCCAGTGGCCACTGAGCCTTGCAGAGCCACCCCAGGCTCTGGGAAATGGAAATGCTGCTGCCAGCTCTGCCATGGGCTCCTCATTCCCAGTAAAACAGGACTGCAGCTGCTCCTCTGGCCCAGCTTTGTTGGGTTTCTTTGGGAAGTGGGAGGTCTGTGACAGTGGCCCGGGGCTGGGAGCAGCTGAGGGGCTGCTGGAGCAGGGTGGGGAATATGAAAAAGTGGAGCACATGGAAAAGGGTCAGACAGGCTTTGATCCAGGAGCAGTCTTTTGGAGGGGAACAGAGAAGAGTGGGAGTAGCCAGAGTGGGGAGGGAGCACCCATGAGCTCTGACCTTGGCCTGAAACATCTCAAAACATACTTAGGGCTTGGTGATCAAAATATTCCTGTTGCCCCTGGATTGCCCAGATAGAAACACGCTCGTGCTTGAATTCCCAGCCCAGGGCTGTGGGCTGGCAGCACCTGCACTCCCTGTTTTCATGGAAGAGTCTCCCAGTGCAGGAGGCTTTGCCAGCAAAGCTCTCAGTGCTGGGTAATCTCCTCTTTTCCCGGGAAGCCAGCACGCATTAGGATGAAAACCCTTGTGAAGTCAGGTGAGCCCAGGTGTAATCCCATAAACCGTGTTCCAGAGCCCTTCAAAGCTGCTCCTCCACACTTGGATTTCCAGAGCTCTGCGAAGATCATTCACAGGGAGTGACACAGAACTGGAACAGGGACTGGGGTGTCCCAGCCCTGCCCCTGCTCGCTGGAGCATCTGAGCCCAGGCTGTCCCTGTCCCAGGCTGTCCCTGTCCCAGGCTGCCACTCCCAGGGTCAGGGGCAGCCCTTGGGCATGACCCTGCTTGGTGAGGGAGGAGAGGAGCCCTGGGGTGCACTGGGCTGCCAGAGCTCCGCTTCTCCCAGCAGCTGGAACAGACCAGATCCCAACAAACCTCGCAGTTTCCTTCCAGATGCCGAGCCCTAAACCTGCTTCTCCCCGTTCCAGACCTTGGCCGCGAGGTGTGGCTGCTCTGAGGGCAGGGAGAGCAGCTGGCACAAAGCAGGACACAGCAGCTGGGCCTGGGCTGAGCTGGGACCAGCCCTGCAGCTTGGGACCGCCAGCAGCCAAGGCTTCCCAGGGAAGTGGCCAAACTCCAGTGGGTGCCCAGTCCAGCTCCTCCGTTCTCCTTGGAGAGCAGCTTTTTACATGGGCAGATGGTCACAGGAAAGGGAGAATGGTTTTAAACTAAAAGAGGATATTTAGACTGGATATTGGGAAGAATTTATTCCCTGTGGGAGTGGGGAGGCCGTGGCACAGAGTGTCCAGAGAAGCTGTGGCTGCCTGTTAAGTGTCCAAGTCCGGGCTGGATGGGGCTTGGAGCCACCTGGGCTAGTGGAAGGTGTCCCTGCCCATAGCAGGGGGTGGGAATGAGATGAGCTTTAAGGTTTTTCCTAACATAAACCATTCCATGATGATTCCATGATGTTTTCCCCAGAGCTGGCTGCAGCAGACGAGCCATCCTGCCTGCAGATCCCGTATGGAGAGCACAGCAGGGTGTCAGGAACCTGCTCCTTCCCGGACACCAAAGAGCCTCTGCTTCCCAACCACTCCACCTCATGGAAACTCTATCCCTGCAAACACTTGCTCCCTTTATATCTTCCTCCTTTATTTTTTATGGAGAGGCCTTGGAGGAGAGGGAATCGCAGGGGGCTGGCACATCCCCCCTCCCCCTGGCCTCTCAGAAATAAAGGGATGCAGCTGGAGGGGCAGGAGTTTCTGGAGCAGTATGGATGGGGTGAGAAAGTCATTACCTGCCTTGGGTTTCACTGTGGGAATGGCTGCACCTTTCCCTGGGAATCACTCGTGTCTGGGGGCACGGAGAGGGGGGAGAGGGGGAGGAGGGAACAAAGGGGCAGAGAAAGGGCTGGAAGCAGCATGGGAAGAAAGGAAAAGGGAAAGGGGATTTTTTTTTTCTTTGCATATAGCCATGGAGGGGCTGAAATGAATTACCTGTCTCCAAAGCAGGGGCGTTCGGGGAATAATCGATTGAACACGCCACAAACTCGGATTTTATGGCTTTGGGAGCCCGGCTGGGGCTGGGGGAAGTGAGGGAAGGGGAAAACTGCTCCACACTGAGGGGACACCTCAGGGGGATGGGTTTGTCTGGCCTTTTTTCCCTTTCTTCTATTTTTTCCCCCTCCTCTCTCAGTTCAGAGTTCTTTGGGTTGGTTGTTGTTGTTCCCCTTTTTCCAATCTTTCCTTGGGGACTTTCCCTGTTGTTCTGCAGGGGGGGAACAGAACTGGATTGTGTTTCTCCTGCTCCTGACTACAAGGAATGACATCAGCCTGAGGTGTTCCAGCATCTCCTCCCTCTGCACTCCTTCCCTGCCCCAAACTGCTGTGGAATTTGGAGTTTAATAAGGGATTATTATTTCCCTCGATCCATGATTGGGCCTGGAATGGCAGTGGCTGTGGGGGAGCAGTGGATGCATCCAGCTGGTTTCTCTTGGCAGCTTGCAGTGATCCCTGAAGAGCATCCCAATCCCTTGCTGCTCCAGCACCCCTGGATCCCCGCCCTTCCACAGGGACAGCTTTCCTGCATCCCTTGGTACCAGTGCCAAGCATCCCTGGAGCTTTTCCTGGAGAGGTGGCAGCAAGAACAGATGTTCCAAGGGCCTGGATTCTGTATCCCCATTCCCAGAGCCATTGGACACATCCCTGCCTCACCAGCATGTGACTGAGGAGCAGGAGGCAGCCCCCAGACCCCCCAGACAGAAAACAAAGGTGCAGAAATTAAAAGACAATTTCCAGAGCCAAAAATAAATTCATGGAAAAGAGCAGGAACACGGCGGTGCTCGGGGGAACGTGAGGATTCCTGACAAGCTCCCAGTGATATTTGCCAGGAGAGTCATTAACTCCCGCCATGGGAGGAGGGATCCAGCTTTTCCAGAAGGCCCTGGGTCAGTTTCTGGGGTTTCTCTACCTCCCTGGTACTGTTTTCCAGCATCCCAACAGGCTGGGATCACAGCTGGCTGTGCCCCAGGGACACAGGCTGCAGGAGCAGAGAGCCATGCTCCCATGGAACCACCTGGAATCCCAACCCCCGTGATTCCAAGTGCTCTGGTAGCCCTCTGAGCCAGGTCTGGAGCCAGCAGTGCTGGACCCTTTGGTGGTTGTGCAGAATTCCCAGCTGCAGTGGAAGCGCTCAAAGCAACCAGGAAGAGCAGAGACTGAGGGAAGGATTCCAGCCTCAGAGAGAAGCAGGGCTGGAGGTAGCACAGATTTCCCCAGTTTTCTCAGTCCAATGAGCCACAAATGGCCAGATTCCAGGGAACCCAGTCAGGCAACTCTGAGTTGCTCAGCTGAGCAGGGATTTGGGGCTGCACTCCTTTTCCATTGGGAAAGTGGCTCCTGCTGCCGGTGCAGCAATGGGGAGCCAGGAGAACTCAGCCTCCCCCAGGGCACGGGAGCCAGGCATCCAGCCAGCCTTGGCATTCCCAGTGCTCCACATCTCCCTACAACACCACAACAACCTTTGGGAGGCCCAGATCCCAAGGTCACATTGCAGACCTGGAGCCAGACATGCCAACCACAGGTGAGTCAGCAGCTCTGGGAAGATCCTGTGCCTCGCCCCAGGGCGCTCCACGGGATTCATCCTTAACCTCCAGGATCCAGCCACCTCCATCCGCTGCGTGTGTTCTCCATAATTAAAGTTGCACTGAGAAAATAAATCCTGCTCCTCACTAATAGGACGGAGGAGGTGTTAAATTATGGCTCCGTTTATCCAAGGATTGCCCAACGCAGCTCCTGCTTTAATAAGTGCCGATAAAACATGTCAGGAAATGATTTGGGAATTAATCCCTCCTGGATGAGGCGGTGACAAACTGCTCTAATATGTTGCACTCCAGGAAGGTGCGTGTTCCTGCTTTATTGAAAGGAGCTGCAAGTGGATTTAGGATTCATGGAAATAAGGGAATGATTGACAGGTGAGGGCTTAAGAGAGTCCGTGGGTGGAAGGAGAGAATTGCCCTCCCGGCCCTGCTGGCATTGCCTTCCCATGTTCCCCACTCCCACACTTTTCCAACCACACCTGGTGGATTCCAGCACCGTTTCTGCCCTGTGTCATCCCTGCATCCCACTCTCCCCATCTCTGATAACCTCTGGGATGGCAGGAAATGAGTTCAGCCCCTCCAGGACCAGGCAGGGGGGATCGACCTACTTCATCCTGTAGTGGTGTTAATAACTGGAGGTTGATGCAGTGAGTTCCACCTTGTCCTCACATGGAAGTGCTTCCAAGTGGTTTGAAGATCCTTGTCAAAATGCAACCATTGGGAACTGCTTCATTTGCCAAAAAACCCCTCCTCACTCTTTTTCATCTGGGGAGAGTTTGGAATTTCCTCATTTCCCCGCTCCATTCCAGTCTCCTCTCTCTGGTGTTTGGATCGCAGGATTTGTCCCAGCTCATCTGACACAGGGGATGAGTTCAGGGAGTGCAGCCCCCACCCACCCCTCATCCCCACTCCAGGCAGCCCCTGCCTGCCCCTGCACTCCTCCTCAGCAGCCTGGGATGTGCCAGGGCTGGGAAGAGCCCAAAAAGGGGTTTTGAAGGAAGGGAGCTGGGATCCAGCAAATTCCCCTCTCTCCAGGCAGGACATGGGGATGTCTCTGCACATGCCACCCACTCCAGTCACTGGGTGCCAGGACAGGGTGGATGCCCACAGGGAGGGGTGCTGGTGCAGAGGGGATGGAGGGGAGGGACCCTCAGGCAGGACTCTCAAATCCCACTGAGACCTCATTTCCCCACTGTCACTCTTCCCCGTGGACCTGGTGACCTCCTCTGTGCCCACTTGTCCTTCAGAGGGGTCACTCCCTCCTCCTTCCCAAGCCAGGGGGAGGAGACACAGCCGGGGCAGCAGCTCCACAGCCCAGCTCATCTCATAAGAGGACATTTGAGCGTTGCCTAAGCCCGTTTAAAACCTGCTCTGATCCCATAAACTCTGCCTACCTTAACTCAAATTAAAGGGAATTGGCTGGAACTGTGTCAGAGCCAAGGGGGAGTCAGTTCATCCCAGCCCTTCCCAGCTCCTCAAAATGGGGGCTTAGGGGAAAGGAGCCATCCAGGAGCTCAAAGCCTCATAATGGAGTTATGTTGCAGTGGAGAAAATGAAAGTTAAACATCAGGGAAACCCTTATAGCTCTGACAAGAGTTCAGCCAGTGGAACGCTGCGGAATTGCTTTCCCTGGAGATATCCAAGGATAAGGCTAAGCACACATCTGACAGGGATGGTTTACCAGCCTGATGTGCAGGATAAAGTGGAGCAGGTGAGCTGGGAGAACTTTCTTCCAGCCCTAATAACTCTGGGATCAGTGCAGGGCCTCTCTGCATGGGATCATCCCAGACCATTCCTCACTTTCCACAGCCTCCCCGAGCACTTCCAGCTCTCAGTGACACAGGAACAAGGCTCCCGTGGCAGGCACTCAGTGGCTGGTGCTCAGGAGAGGCTGCAGGAACTGGAGAAGCTCAGAACAAAGGAATCCCTGACAACGCCAGTCTGGGGGAATTTCTGGACCATGGGAATGCCTCCAGGAGGATTTGAAGGCTCTGCTCAGGAGGCTGCACTGCTGGAAGAGCAGAACCAGGACACAGTGTTGAAGGTTTTCTCATGAAAACCCTTTGACAAATCCATTATCCATGGTTTTGTACCTGAGCTGAAATCCATGGAGCAGGCAGAGGGATGCTGGAGCTGGGCCCTGGAGGGCTTGGAGTGGCTCTGCCCCTCCTGTCCCAGCACAGGTCACCCTGCCCTGGGGGCTGATGCTTCCTGGGCCAGCAGGAGCCCTTTTGGAGACTCAGGCTGTGCCATCTTTTGGGATGCAGGACATGGGAAGGCTCCTCACCTCTGCAGATCTGGGATGGTGGTTCCTCAGGATGCTGCCTCACTGAAACACCCAAAAAAATCCCTTCAACAAGAGAGAGAGAGGAAAGAAGAGGAAAGGAGAAAGGATGTTTTCCAGAACCTCACAGAAGAGGTGGAAGAAGCAGAGGGAGCGTGGTTGGGAGTACCAGGAGGGGCCTCACCTCCATTCCCAGCAGGGATCCCAAAAGGGGAAGGGCTGGAAGGCTGACAGGCTCTCCATCCATGTCCCTGGCTCATTTGTAAGGAATTACAGATATGTGGATGGGACATTGGTTAGTGTTAAGTCAAATGGAAGGTTTGCTCCAAAGTGATAATCAAGAGGCTCCAGGAAAGGGGAAAAGCTCAGCAGATAAGGGCAAGGATCCGAGACCACAAGTGCTGCTGGCAACGGGATGGGGATCATGCTCAGGGATGGGGTCAGGATTTCTCTCATTTCTTCACTGGCAGCCCACACAGCCCATGGGTAACTTGGCTATTGATGTTTGCCCAGTTTCTCTTGGAATTTCACCCAGAGGGAGAGTGAGATGTGAAGAAAGTGCAGGACAAGCATGGAACAAACAGGGATCCAGCTTGGGGGCTTTCCTTTCAGGCTGCTCTGGTGATTTCCTCCACCAACACCTCCCTGCCCCTGCTGTTCCCAGCACAGCTGGAAAACCTCTGGCCTGAGCCCAGGTGCTCTGCATCCACTCCCCATCACGGTAACCATCCAGGAACCCTCTCTTGGATTTATCCCAGTGGTGTGGCTTTGAAATTCTGGGAGAGAGAGAGAGAAGGAGGAGGAGAGAAGTTTTTGCAAGGCCAGCAGATCCCTCCCAGGACATCAAAACCTCTTGGATTCATCCCAAAACAAAATAAGATTTCTCTAATTTTCCAGCAGGCTGGAGGAGAAACCTCCCTGCCAACCTTCCCAGAGCCAGGAGCTGGACAGCCACACTCCCCCTTCCCACATCTCCCAAGGGAAAAGAACCTCGGCTGAGAGCAGGGGCAGAGGATGGAATGCCAGAAAGATTGGCAGCAGGAAACGGAATTTCTCCTTCATTCCAGCAATTTGATCCATACACGTGCGGCCGGCCTGGCCTTCGGTAGCACCAGGATCTGCCAGTGGGAGAGCAGCCCCAATTCCAGCTGCTCCAGAGGCAGGAGAGGGCTCGTGTTTAATGGCTCTCATATTAGCACTTGCTATTTAATATTGTATGTTTAGTCTGCTCTGTCTGCTGTTCCCTTCAGGATCAGGTCTATCCCAAACAATCTCAGAGAGGAATCGGGTTCAAAGATGGATTCAAATTGGTTTCAGACCGGCCCAGTTAATGCACAATTCCACCCAAAACTGGGACCAACTGGCATGGACTGGGGTCCTCAGGCATCTCAGTGCTGCTGCAGGGGACAGCCAGATCTCAGTCCAAGGTTCCACCTCCCCATCTGGAGTCTGTGAGGGTAGGGAATGGATTGCCTAGAGAAGCTGTGGCTGCCCCTGGATCCCTGGAAGCGTCCCAGACCAGGTTGGATGGGTCCTGGAGCAACCTGGGATGGTGGAAGGTGTCCCTGCCCATGGCAGGGATGATCTGTAAGGTCCCTTCCGAATCATTATGGGTTTCTGTGACTTCTGCTTCCGGGGTGGCACCTTTTGGAGCTGCTGCTGGCAATGGTCTCACTTGCCTTGTCCTACCTTTGCCAAGGAGTGACACCCACCCAACCTACAGAAGAATCACCCCTGGCAGGGATTTCCTCCAAGTTCTAAAAATCATAAAAAAACCCCCAAAAAACCACAAAAAAAACCCCAGCAATCCCAGCATCACTGGCATCTCCTTGGCGGGGTGGGGAGGTTTAACATCAGCGTGTGTTTTATGGATCGAGAGCTCCAGACAGCTGGAAAAATAGTTAACGTTCCTGTTTGACGTGTTCCAGCCTGGTTTGGAGGGAGCAGATCCAGCAGCTGAGCTCTGCCAAGACAGGGAATCACAGGTATTTCACAGGAGAGGGAGAGCTGGAGCTGGGAACTGCAGGTTTTTAACTGGAGAGGGAGAGTTGGAGCTGGGAACTGCAGGTGTTTCACTGGAGAAGGGGAGTTGGACCCTTTTACACTGAAATCTCTGAGGTTTCTGAACACAGTGCAATCACAGGCAGGATCTGGCTCAGAGTTAAGGAAGAGATGAACCCGGTGCTTTGTGATTAGGGTATGGCATGAGCAGGAGGAAATACCTGGATTTCAGGGGATACCTGGATTAAAGAACAAGAATTAGGGTGAGTGTGCAGTGTCCAGGCCCTTTCTGTTTTCCCAGCTCATGCTCTGGGATGCATCAAGGCTCCTGGCACCACCCACCAGGAGAATCCAGCCTGGTTCTTCCCAGCCTCAGCCCAAACTCTTCCATGCAGCGGCAGAGAAGGACATCCCACCTGGAAAATGACACCGATGGCTCACAGGTCACTCAGCCCACTCCTCCTCACAGCCCAGGGGTTGGCAGAGCCACACTTATTTTTCCTGGCCTAAATGAGGAGCAGGGTAACCCTAAGGTGACCCCAGATGCCTGAGGTGACCTATTCACCCAGAGAGCCCTCGGAGCCGCCTGAGCCCAGAGCTCCACAGACACCCCGGAGCCAGGGCTGGTGGGGCAGGATTAGGATCCAAAACATCCCAAAATATCCTTTCTGGGCCTCCACCGTGGTCTCTCCACTGCCACAGGGCTCAGCTGGGGGCCAGCTGTGAGGGCAGAACAGGATGAGTTTCGGCTGGGTGGCTCTGAGCATCAGCCAGCTCCCACTTGAAATGTAAAATTTGGGACAGATCAGGCACTGTGGGAATGGCTTTTTTGGTCTAATCCAGTGTCTAGATCCCATTTGGAGTGAGGAGTAGGGTGGGGGAGAGGAGATTTGGGTACAAGGCACCTTTTCACCTCTCTGCACAGGTAAGTGATTTATGTTTCTACAGGGGATGCCCCATGCAGGGCAGGAGGGATCCCAAGGCAGTGAGAATCCTGGGACAGGAGGGATCCTGGGGGAGGACGGATCCTGGGACAGGAGGGCTTCCAGGGCAGGAGGGATCCCAGTGCAGCTGAGCACAGGCTTTGTACAGAAGGGTTTGGGCAGTTCCCCACCTCTCCTTTGGGTGACAGATCTGCTGTGGCGGCATCTCAGCTGCTCCTCCCACTGTTCCTCAGGAGTCAGGCTCGGGAATTGATCCAGCTGGAAATCACCCTGGTGAGAACAAAATAATAGCTGATAAGGTCTGATCTTGAAGGAGGTTTGATGAGAGTGGGCAGGCCCTGGCACAGGCTGCCCAGAGAAGCTGTGGCTGCCCCATCCCTGGAAGTGTCCAAGGCCAGGTTGGACGAGGTTTGGTGCGACCTGGGATAGTGGATGGGGGATGGATTAGGATGAACTTTAAAGCCACTTCCAACCCAAAGGATCTTGTGATTCCATGATTCTATTCTGTCATCAAGTGCCTGACCCAGCTTTGCCTGCTCAAATTCTGCTGCTGGTATAGGGAGGAGGGGAGAGGGGCTGGGGAATGGAATAGGTGGGATCAGCACTTCCAGCAAGGACCGATGTCAGCCCTGTGTGAGCAGATTCCAGCTCTGGCTCCTGCTCCAGGCAGCATTTCCTCAGCCTTGAGTGGAGAGGGAGGTGACCTGGTGAACTCAGAATGTCCCACAGCCTCCAGCCCAGCGCCTTCACGCCTGCCACTGCCACCAGCCCTGCAAGGACACAGCACGAGGAGAGGGAACACGAGGGTGGAATTTGTTATCATATCAAACAACGTTCCTCCAGCAGCAGCACAGGGCAAATCAAGGCATGGATAAAAGGCACAAAGCGCCTGCAAAGCCTGGTTTAAAATAACCCTTGAAGTAGGAAGCAGCAGCATGAATCATGGTGCATCGCAAACAAGGACGGGATGTGTTTAATTTCCAGTTTATGAAGGCAGTTTTATTTATTTATGATTCTGCTCCAATGTTTAGCTTATACACAAAGTCATGACTCACTGCTGAAGGAGCTCCAAGTCTTCTTTGGAACAGCACATTTCCTCCTTGAGGAAATGACACAAACCCCTTCTGTCCCATCAGCTGAGCAGCACAGGAGGAAGGAGCAGGAGGCATCAGGAGAGTCCCCTGCCACCAAACCTGCTCGTGGGACCCATCTTCCTGCGGGTAGGAAACTCCTGTGGGCAGGAAACTCCTGGGTTGTTCCCTGATTGTGCTGGGAAAAGTGTGTCAGCAGCAGAGCTGGGCCTCAAGGCTGCAGAGCTGTCCCTTGGCTCATCAAGAGCTGTATCACCAGCAGGGCAGGACAGGGATTCTGGGGCAAAGCAGCCTGGTTTTGCTGGAGTGGGTCAGATCTGCAGGCTTTGGATACAGGGTCCATCCTCCTTGGCTCAGTGGGAGTGGGAAGCGTCCCATCCCTGCCTGGTGCTGGAGTTTGTACACAGCTCGTGCTCTTTGCTGCCCTGTGGCCTCACAGTGCTCCTGGTCTTCCAAATTTGCAACAATTAACCCCACGATTTCTCTGCCAATTAAATTTCTCCCTTTGGAAAAATGCTATTTTAATGAAAATGGATGAGGTCCTGGCATGAAGATGATGCTTCCCCTGCTCTGTGCCATGGATCCATGGTGTGTCCCAGCAATGTGATCCACTAGGCTGAGTCCACTTTTCCCAGCCTTGTTCCCACCTCTTTTACCACTCTCTGGCTGCTCTGAGAGCACATCCTGCTCACAGGTCCTGTGCATGTGTTTCCATGGGTCTGGATGTGTTCCTGAGGATGCTCAATTTTCATTGTGCACTTCCAGCTCTCTGCTGAGCAGGAGAGGCTGGGAGGGATGAGGGTGGATTTGGAGAGGCTGGAGAAGGGCTGGGATGAAGCAGCAGAGGCCAGGAATTCCTCAGGCTGGGTTTGGTGAAGGGCTGCAGAGCCGTCCTTCCTCTCCCAGGGACGGAACCATCGGGAGCTGCTTAAGGCGCGGGGTGGCTCGGGGACAACACAGAGCCCAGGTGGGAGGAGGACATGTAAGGAAGGACATGGAAGAAAGGACATGGAATTAAGGACATCACAGTGAGGACATGGCAGTGGGGACATCACAACCAGGACCTCCAAGAAATCACTGCTTTTCCTTTCTTTTTCCCAAAAGCGAGGCAGTGGAGCCAGCAGCACCATCCACCACAGGAGCATCCAGGACATCCCCAGCCCGGTCACTTCCCGGCCCGGTGGCCCCGAGCCGCTCGCTGGGGGTGGGAGGGAGCCGCGATAGCCGCGGAGGAAGAGCAATCAGCCGCTATTTACGGCCGATTATCTCAGCCCTGCTCCAGCTTCCCGATAATTCCCTGAATTAGCCGGCGCGCTTTGTTCGGGAGTGTTTTTGTCAGATATCTTGGACTACAGGGAAGGGGGGTGGGACCCAGGTGGGGGGAGCAACAGGCAGCGCTGAGTGTTTACAAGTTCCCAAGCAGGAACTACAAGGCTAATTAATTTCTCATTAAGGAAGAAGTCGAAGGATAAAGAAGCAGAAACCTCGAGCTTTGGGAGATGCTGCGGATCCAAAGAAATGCACACACATCCCTCCCTTTTATCCCTGGGAATGAAGCCCCTTTCATACCCCAAGCACCTCGTTTCCTGCTCTTCCCTTTATCCTCAACTCTGCCCTTCCCAGAGATAGTTGGGAGCACCCCAGCCCCATGTGTCACACAAATATGGGGGATTTTTTTTGGAAAATGCACAGAATTTCAGTGTTACAAGGCGACAGCAGATGGGATCTTATCCCAGAATCCCCAGAATGGATTTGCATCCCTGTAAGTGTCCAAGGCCTGGTTGGACACAGCTTGGAGCAACCTGGGACGGTCGAAAGTGTCCCTGCCCATGGCAGGGGGGGGACTGGATGAGCTTTAAGGTCTTTTCCAACCCAAACCATCCAATTTTTCTATGATCCTCATTTTGGGCACCATTGGAACTGCATCCATCCCTGGCCATGGCACCACCCAGTCCCATCCTTGCCTGCTGCCAGCTGTGAAATGGGGTCCCAGGAGAGACAAAACAGGGTTTGCTGCTCCCCCACTGCAGAGAGCCAGGAGGAGCTCAGGACTCTTCCCAGGTGGTGCCATCTCTCTTCCTGCCACTTCTGTAAAGTCAGGAGAGAGAAGAGCTCCAGAATCTTCCCATGGCTTCCAGGAAAGTTGCCTGCTCAGATTTCCTTGGCAGCTGTGCCAGCTCCAGGACAGTTTCCTTCAGTAAACAGGGGGATCTTGAAGGGTGGATGGAGTGGGAAACACCTGAGAAGAACCAGGTACATCCTCATTGCTGGGTGGGGTTTGGGTGCTAAAACAGCACCCAGGGGTCTGGAAGCCTGGATCCCATTTTAGCTGAGATAATTTCCTGTCCTCATGGGAAGATCCAAGCCCAGGGTGAGCTCCCAGGAGCAGGCAGAGCTCTGTCCCCTCTGCTGGCCATGGACAAAGTCAGGTTACCACCAGCAGCCTCCAAAGCTGGTGACAGGAATGGGTCACCCAGCAGGCACAGACCCCACAACCCAGCCCAATCCCACCACTTCAGTTTGGCCCAGGGAAAAAGAAACTCTTTTCCAAGTTTTGCTTGGCCCTGCTGTTTCCAGCCCTCCGTGAGCCCCCAGCTCCTGTGCTGTGGCTGGAGGCCCTGGGCTGCCACAGGCACTTCCACCAGGCATCTTTCTCCTGGATGGGATTTGCTCCAAGCCATTGATTTTAAATCCTGGGAAAATTGGCCCATTTGCTGTGTTCACGGAGTGTGTATTTTATAGGATACCTTGTCTCAAAGCCATTAACCAAGCAAACATTACATTTTATAATCAAATAACAAACCAGAAATAATGGAGATGTGTTTCCTACCTGCACTGCTCGGAATGCACCAGGGTAAGGGGTGATTCCTTGGGGTGGAGAGGAGCTGGAGATGAGAGGGTTCTCCTGGAATGAGGGAGCTTCTCATACATGAGCTTTTCCTTCCTGGATGTCTGGTGGGGAGGAGTATCCATCAGCAGGGCCAAGGGGTGCTGCCAGCCCCGGGCAGAGGAAAGGACTGCAGAGCTTTCCCCTCCCCACAGCCCCCAAAGCTCACGAGTGCTTGTGCAGAACTCATGAAATTCTTTCTCTTCTCTGCTTTACAGGAGGGATTTTTTTTTCCCCAGCTTGGAATTCAGTTAGCAGCCGTTTTCCTGCAGAAAGTGCAGGAATTGGCCGGCGTTGGAGGGGTGCAGCCCTTCCCCGCTCCCCCAAGGTGCTGGGGGAAATCCCACAGTTCATTTTTCCTGGCTGCAGAATGCCTTTTCCTTTGCATTCTTCAGCTCGCAGGTACTTCATCACCATGTTTCCTATTCACATGTCTGGTCATTTCACTCGTGTCAGGGCTCCTTAACTAGGAAATATCAAGATGTTTTCACCCTGGAAAGCTGGGAAGCATGTAATTAGACACCCAGGTAATAAATTACCTGTGCTGGCGACAGCCCACTGGGGAAACCTTTATTCTCCATCTCATCCTATTATGCTGAGCCAATTTAGCACATCTGTAGTTGTTTTAAAATAGTCATTTCAATGGACTCTGAGAAAAGGAGGCTTATTAACAACTTAGCTGCCAGGAGGAAAATGGGAGGGACAGCAGCTGCCATGGAGGGAGAAGTTTGGTCCTGGCTGGAGGACAAATCTTGCTGTGCCTCCAGCCCTTTTCTTGGGCCACAGCATGGACAAAGCTCTGGGATCCCCCTCCAGCCTTCCTGGAACCCCCAGACCAGAGAGAGCTGGGGAATGTTTGGCCATGGATGTGGGAGAGGACTGGGGGATTTGCGCTCCTTCAGTCACCCCATTGCTGAGCAGCTCCATGTCCCCAGTGCACCCTTCCCTGCTTCTCCCAGCACAGGACAGTGGTGACATTCAGCTGGGGAGGTTCCCAGATGTCCCCAGCTGGCAGAGCTGTCCCCTGTGGCTGTTCATCCATGGCTCAGGACCCCAGGGCTCTGCTCCTCCGGGAAATCCATCCAGACCTGGCTGGGAGGGGCTGTGCAGGTGAGAGCTGGGGTGGGCAGCTGAGTGCAAGTGCAGAGCACCGCAGGTGTTTGTGCTGGGAAGGAGGGAACAGCTCCAGCCTGGAGGGAGAACAGGGAATTGATACCTTGTGTTCACAAACCCAGCCGGTTCCTTGCTCCAGCGCTGCAGAGCCGCGCTCCCGGTGCACTTGGTTGGTGTTTGGGATGGGATCACACTCCTGAAGCTCACATGGAACAGCCTCGGACATGGAGGGGCTGGAAAGTGTCCATCAGAGCTGGTGTGTGCTGGGACAGGCCCTGGGTCAGCCCCAGCCCAGCCCAGGAATCACAGGATGAGCCCCTGGTGGCACGGCTGCTTTGTACGGCAGAGCTCAGGCTGCTGTCATGGGTGCCAAGGGAAAACCAGGAGTTCTGGGCTTTGGCACAGCCCCTGAGTGCATGAAACTGCTCATTTCAGCCTTTCCTCCTCATTCTCCTCCCCATCCATCATCACAGCCCTGTTGGACACCCTCCATCCCTGCTGCAATGGCCGGGGCTCTCTGGAGAGCTGAGCGTGAACTCTGTGCCTCGGGCAGGAGCGAGTTCCTGCTGGGGAACCTCCCCATCCCTCCCCCAGGCTCCATTTCATTCCCTCCCCACGCTGCTCTGGGATAATTCCCGGCTGCAGTTGGATGAAGGGGAGCACACATCGTTTTTAAGCTGAGCCTAAGTGACAGAAGAGCCCTGAGCCACACTTAAAATCCCAGGCAGATGTTCTGGGACATCAGCACCCTCCCTGCACCTCCATCAGGGAACAGCTCAGGCTTTCCCAGGCACCTTTCCTTGGCTCTGGGCCCCTTCCATCCATGCACAGCTGAGCTCCTTTGTTATGGAATCATGGACTGCTTTGGGTTGGGAGGGACCTTAAGGATCATCTAGGACCTTAAGGATCCTCATTCCAACTCCCTGCTAGACACGGAGCCATTGTTCCCTGAAAGGTGGCTGTGGCCAGGTGGGGTTGTCTCATTCTCCAGGCAGCAGTGACAGAACAGAGGACACAGCCTGAAGCTGCATCAAGGGAAATATAGGCTGGATATTAGGAAAAAGTTTTTCATGGAAAGAGTGATGAAGTTTTGGAATGGCTGCCTGGGGAGATGGTGCAGTCACCATCCCTGGGTGTGTTTAACAAAGCCTGGATGTGGCACTGGGTGCCAGGGTTCAGTTGAGGTGTTGGGGCTGGGTTGGACTCGATGGTCTTGAAGGTCTCCTCCAACCTGGTCATTCTGTGAGTTCTGTCAATTCTGTCCCCCAAGGAACCACCTTGTCCACCTGAGGAAGGCAGTTGCATCCACCTCCCTTTGGAACAGGCTCCTCCCTGAGCTGTGCCTGCCCAGACCCTGGGATTTTCTCACTGCTGGGTGTGGGGACACCACCATCACAGCAGAGGGACACAGGGCTGTCCCACACAGAGCCCCCAGCAGTGCCCATATCCTCCTCAGCACAGGGGCTGCTCCAACTTTTCCAGAGCCTGCAAAGCTCCAGGTCTGTCATTGGGCTTTGCCAGAACATGGAAAACCAGGTCTGGCAGAGGGAGCCCTGCCTGCTGCACACTGGGAGCACTGGGAAACCCCCTGGAATGCCCCCCAGCTCCCTGCCCTCCCACGGCTCCAGCAGGGCCCCCATCAGGAGAGCTCCTGCTCCATGGCCTTTTTCCAGTGGGACAGTTAATCCCAGCCTGACTCCTCACAACAAGGACCAAAACCCACATGAAAGAGATTATTTTTTCAATTTCCTTCCCTGTCTGGCAGCCTGGAGAGCACATCTACTTGGAATGAAGCATCCTGGAATTTCCCCTGCCATCACCTAACCCTGACTGCTGCTCTGCCTGGGATGGAGGCAGGAATGTGGCCTGGACCAGCACTAACCCTTCCAAATAAATTGGATATCAGGGCAGGCTGGGCTCTGAACTTGAGGCATCCACCCAAAGCCACGTATTTTTGGGTTTTTTTCTTAGCATCTTTTAGTAAACCAGGAACAAAAAGGATTTAGGAACTATTCCACCAGAGCCCCCTCCAGAGCTGGCCCAGCCTGGCCCCTGCTGCATTGCTTTTATGCAGAGATCCTACATATCCCTGGAAATCAGCTCATCCTAGGTGTAGCCTGAGCATGAACTGGTTCCTGGCTTGCTGGGACAGTGGGGCTTAGGGGCAGCTGGGAGGTGCTGAGGGCCAGCAGCAGATTTGCCTAAAAAAGGCAGAGAAAAGCGCCCGGGAGGAAGCTGCTCCCTGCAGTTTTATTTTTCCTTTCTTATTCCTTATTTACACAGGTTGTTCCAGCTCCTCTCTCATATTTTTACCCTTTGCAAATGGAAAAGAGCAGCAGAACATTCCAAAACCCTGACCCTGAGTGACTTCCTGCAAAATCCTTCTGAAACCACTCACTGGGGCTATCTACAGTCAATCACCTGGAAAAGCAACTCACATCCCAACACCTACACCTGGTGATCCAAAGGACTTTTCATGCCTTTGAAGGCCAGCAGTGGCTCTGTCACACTGAATGTCCCATTCTGTCCCACGGAATGTCCCAAGAATAATGCACGGCCCGTGCTGTGCCTGGAGGCTCCAGGTGTGAAGGCACGGGTTCCCAAGGTGCCCATTCCACAGGCTGGTGCTCCCCCTCTCCCTCTGGCCAGATGGCTCCTGGCAGCAGCGTCTTGTCACATCCCCAGCTCTGGAATTGCTCAGTGCATCCTCTGCCTTCTGCTTTTGTCAAACGGATCATTGACCCCACTTTCCCTCATTGTCTTTGATTATCCAAGACAATCCCTTTCACTGCCTCGAGGAGCTCCCAGGGGGATCCCACCCCTTCCATGCATAAACCAACACAAACATCCGTGGTTTTCAGCAGGCTGGATCCAACCCCTGTGATGAATCACTCCTCTGTGTCCATGTCTCACTGAAGGACAGGGAGAGGGGAATGGTTGTGGGATTTGTCAACTGTAGATTCAGGAAAACAGGGGGAAAAAAAGCCCTTGACTCAAACGTTAGTTGGCAAATCAAATTATTCCCCACTTCATCTGTATTATTTAGGCTTAATTGTATTACTGGGGCTGTAATCCAGGGAAAACACAATTATTGGAAGAGATTGCAAGGATGGCATCTTTGGGAGGGCAGGAAGGAAGGGCCTGGCCGGTGGGGGTGAGGAGGGGGTTGGGAGCTGCCTGGTGCAGACAAAGCCTTTCCAGCCCCTGCTCCTGCAGGGATTCCAGCTCAGATCCCAGCTGAGGCTGCAGCTGCTGGGAGCTGGACTGTCCCCAGTTCCAGATTTTATTGGATATTCCAGGTGACTCAGAGGCTGCCAAGGACCTGAGCGAGGATGGGCTTTGTTTTCCTCATCTGTCAAATCCCTCTCTTGCTGTGCCAGGAAACATCCTGCTCTTTACAGCATGCCAAGGATCAAGGGATGTGCTGGTGGCTCTTCCACGGGCAGTTATTGAACCTTCCATGGATTTTACCATCCTAAAGAGCCCCACAAAACCTCTGCACAGCCAGGGGAGACTCCCTGTTCCTTACCCTGCTGGTTCCTGCTCCTCCTTTAGGATTCCAAGGAACAACCCACCTGACAAGGAGCAATGGAAAAGAGCTCTGGCCCTGGGACATGAGTTAGTGACAGCACCTGCAAGAGGCTGCAGAAGTCAGAGGAGAATTTCCTGCTTGGAAGTTTAAAGACAAGAAAGAATAATTAAAGTCCCTTCTGCAATGTCATTAAATATAAATACAAATGGTGTTAATATCTCTGGGTACTACAGAGCATTCCCAAGCACCCTCTAATTGTCTAATTAAATCACTGAGGGCTGAGGTTAGTGACAGCAAAATCCTTAATGGGGCCTTGCTGGGACATTTAGAGAAGGCTCTGTGCAAGGGGGTTGTTTATCTAATTAATCCCCAAGGTCACAGCCCCAGCTCCTGAGCCAGGTAATGCAATTTAGGTCCCTTGCATTTTGTCAGGCTGGCTCAGCTCTACTTTACACCTGCTGGCTGTGCCGGGGGAGGGAAGGGATCCGGAGCATCCTCACGGAGCAGGGACATCCTCATCCTTCTCCAGGCTCTGCTGTCCTTCAGCAGGGTGCTCTGGGAGGGAATGGGGTGAGCAGCACTCGGTGACATTGGGGCAGAGGTCCTGAGCCTGAAGAGGGGCTGAGGAATCCCAGTCCTGACTCACAAATTGTCACCTCTTGCAGGGACAGAGCTCGCTGTGATGTATTGCTCTGTGTGGGACTGTGGGATGGGATCCATGGATGGATGGTGGATGGATGGAGGAAGGATTATGTTCTGCAGGACAGCTGAGAGCAGGAGCAGAGATTTTTTTCCAGAATGAGCTGCAGAGGTCAAACACCCTCTCACCCTCATCCCTCCCAGGGGCTGAGCAGAGCACCAGAGAGCGCAGAACTGGGATGGGGCACCTGAGGAGCAGAAGGAGGAAGAGAAAGAGGAGGAAGAGGAGGAGGAGAGTCCCTCTCTGCCTCCCTGTCTGCAGGAAGGGAGAGGCTGGACAGAGCTGCTGCCATGTCGTGGCTGCTCCAGGGGTGAGGGGACATTTAAGGGCCATCCAGGAGCAGAGGGCGGGGAACACCCAAAAGCAGCACCCTGCTCTGCTTTGCAGCATCCCAGCTCCTGTGCTGCTGCTCCCAGAACCCCTGTGACCAGCAGAAGGAAGGCTCTGATATGGCTCATCCCAAATCCCAAAAAAAGAAGCAACTCTTCTTTTCTTTCCTTCGCTTTGAAATGATGATTCACCCCCTACTTCCAGCGTCGGCTCAGGCAGCGCTGATGGCTTTGCATAGGAACGGCTGGGTCGGAATTCCTGGGCAGGCTGTCAAGTTGTCACAGCTCATCCGTGTGCAGCCAGGGGCTGGTGCTGCATTGTCCACAAATCGGGACCAGATGTGATTGTCCCGACAGCCACGGGCTCCCGCTGCCGCCGGGAGAACGGAGCAGCCCAACGCCCCCAGCCCTGGCCGTGGCTGCTCCGCCTCCCAATCCCTCCTCCCCATCCCTCTTCCACAATGGAATATGCAAAATGGGAACAACAACGGGCATGGGAGGAATAAAGATGTGCAGCTGGGTAAATAATCACCCGTTCCCAGCACTGCCAGCCTTGACACCAGGACTGTCCCCAAACTGGCTGGAAAATCTGCCCCTGGAGAGGGGAAGGGGAGCTCCTTCCCCAGCATGCCCAAGGTAAAGGGAAGGAAATGGCAGAAAAGAGGGTGGTTTACATTGGATATTGGGAAGAAATCCTCCCCTGTGAAGGTGGGGAGGCCTTGGCACAGGGTGCCCAGAGAAGCTGTGGCTGCCCCATCCCTGAAGTGTCCAAGGCCAGGTTGGACAGGGCTTGGAGCAACCTGGGATAGTGGAAGGTGTCCCTGCCCATGGCAGGGGAACGGAAGGAGATGATCTTGAAGATCCCTTCCAACCCAAACCATCCTGGAATTTTATAATTCTGTCATTTCCAGCACACAGCACTAAATCCAACCTCATCCTAACCCTGCCTGAATCCTGGGCGTGGCTACAAGAGATGGAACAAACCAGCCTGGCCTCACTCTGGAGAAACCACTCCAGGCCCCTGCAGCCCTTCTAGGACATCTCTAAGGTGGCCAGTTCAATCCTCAGGCCGTATCCAGCACAAGTCACTGAGCCCAAATTCATCCCAATCCAAAAGGAACTCATCCAATGCTTCTGGGAGCTGTGTCTTTTTCAGGGTCAGGGGTGTGCAATTCCCTCTGACATCCCTAGGTTTTCTGTTTTCTTTCCATTTGCACCATTGGAAATGAGAGTTTGCTCCACCAAAATCTACAGCAATATAAACACTCTGTTTGCAAGGAGAAGGCTGGCCTTGAAACACTTCCCTGGGATCCTTTACCGGGATGCAGAAAGCTGGGAACAGATTTCCGCTGATATTTGTTGCTTTTCAAACAGAAGCAAATGTTTATAGCCAGGCTGTAAACCATGCTAATGGGGGGCAGACCCGTTACAGGAGCCGTGTTTGGAGACAAAGGAAAAGGAGAAGCCCTGGCTTTGCTTGGAAGCCAAACTTGGAAGTTTGGCTCCCGCTTCCGATGCACTTCCTGAGCCTCGGCCACATCCCACACATTTATAAAATCACCCATGCACGGAGTCAGAACTGACAGAAATACACAGGCACTGAGTCACTTTTCCACGGAATTTCATTCGTGTCTGCTCCCACATTTATGGAATTTCACACACTCATGGATGGAGCTCCCAGCAGCTCTGAGTCCATTGCACACCTCTCCAACATTCAGCTTCAGGAATTATCTCCATGGAATGGGACACATGTTTAGTCCTGCCTTCCCCAAACAGGATCAGAACCTGCAGGGAGATGGCAAAACCTCACTGAAATCCCCTGGCTATCGGGATATGGATGCAATTCTCCATGGATTCTCTTCTTCATGGAAAGGGTGGTCAGGACCAGGAGCAGCCCAGGGAGGTTTGGAGTGCCCATCCCTGGAAGTGTCCCAGGAATGCCTGGACATGGCACTCACTGCTCTGGTGGGGATCAGCCACAGATTGGACTCAATGATCCTGGAGATCTTTTCTGACCTGGATGAATGTGGGATCTGTGATCCTGGGAAGCACCAGCATCCCTCACGCATCCCACCGGAGCTGCGCATCGCTAATTCCCGCTGTCTCCTCCAGCCCTTCCCTGACAAAGCGTTTCAGTGACCCAGGAATGTTATCTTAGCAAATCAAAAATGTAAACATTTGGGTTCAGGACTGGGCTGGCTGGATTTGGGAATGAGTTATGGTAGAAGCCCGGCAAGGAGGCTGAGTTTGGCTTGGCAGTTCCTCCTGTGCCTGGAACCTGCTTTTCAGGATTAAATACGATCCCCTGCAATCCATCCAAAATGTCAATTACTCCGAGTCTCTCAGGTTTGCAATTACAGAATGCAAGTCATGTTCAGCGTTTTATGAAACTGCTTTTCTTGGCAGGGCCCATCTCTCTCTTATTGTAAAAAATAACTTTCAAATCAAAGCATTAAATCAAGGCACAAACGCTGGGAAGGACGCGGGGCTGAGGCTGGAAAGTTCCAGCGCTGGAGCTGGAAGGCAGCTGAGCTGAGCTGGTTTCTGGTGCGGGAACGAGAGTGGCAAATCAGGGGGAAAGAATGTGGAACAGTCTCGGCTGAGGAACGCCTAATCCCACCATCGTGGATTTAAATCCCACAGTCGCCTCGTTAGAACCCCCCGCGGGGCAGGGGGAGCGAGCCTGGAGAAAACACCTCTCCCATCCCGCTGGAATCCGAACAGTCCTGCCCCGGCTTGGGCCGGAGCTGCTGCGGCAGCAGCTGCAGGGAATTGCTTTCAGGCCTTTCCAAGCTTTAGGACTCAGCTGCCAAAGGCGCTCTGACCCCTTTCTTCCTTCTCATCTGGAAGGTGGGAAGGGGAGCGCAGGGAATTTGGGAATGCTGACCCAAGTGTGGACTCGCAGCACTGAGGCGGGGCAGGACCCTGTTTGTGAGCGGTTGGATTCCTGGAGGAGAGGGCAAGGTGTGCTCAGCAGGCAGCAGCTGTTCGTGTGGACACTGCCTGTGCTGGAAAAAAAGGGAAATTCCCCTGGAAACCTTCCCTGGGGTTTACCGGGAGTGCCTTTGTCCCTGGATGGGCGAGCCGGCCTTCCTGGGGATCCCCTTGCTGCGTGATTTCACTTCCCAGCCTTTCAAGTCACATCTAATCCTTCAAGGTCAGGGAGAACCCTCAGCCCTGGATTCTGATGGAAGCTTTCATTAGTGTCACTCCCGACCCAGCAGACCTGGTCCTACCTGTGCTCCGGGTGACACCTGAGACGCGTCAGCCCCGTGTTAATGAGCTCAGGGACTAATGAGCGCAGGGACGCGACGCCCTCCCACCTGCCGGCAGCCTGCCCACATTCCTGGCTGGGCAGGACATTCCCTCTGGTTTCGGGGCTGTGGATGTTCCTCTGCAGCCACTCACACCCCGCTGCCATGTGCGGTTAAGCCGGGGAGGCTCCGCGCTGGCGCCCCGTGCCACATCCCGGCCTTGGGATAAGCGCTTTTTCATCTGTCTCCACATTTATTTCTTCCTGACGAGGAGCTTTGGCATGGGATAGTGGGAGAGCTGAGAGATCTCGGGTTTGATGGATCCAGAGTGGATTTGGATGCCAGAAGCCCCTTGGCAGCATCGCTCTGGGCATTGAACCACGGGGGCTTTAGTGCAGGACCGAGGTGCTGCCAGCATCCCACATCCCAGAGCTCCTCTGGTCCCAGCTTCCACAATGCTTACCAACACCAGCCTCATTTCCCACAGGACAAGGAAAGGAAGAGCACATCTGGCAGAGGGAGGCAGGAACCAGAAGCCGAGGGAAGACTGAAATTGGCCAAGTAAAAGCTCCCAGCAGTTGGAGTCGGGAGCGCCATTCCCGCCGACCCTGCCGCCGGCTTGGGCCCCTTTTGGATGCTCTTCCCGGGATGCAGGTGCACAGTGTTAAGAGATCATTTCCTGCCTGCACCGCAGCTCCAGGGATGGATTTACCACTGGGCTCACTTCACCCTGCTTTGCTCTCTTCATCCCATGGTTTTTTTCTTTCCTCGACTCCTCCTTTATTCCCTAAAAGCCCCTAAAAGCCGGGCAGAGCTGCTGCAGCCCCGGGACCATCCCGTTCAGTGGGAAAAGCCAGCTGCTCTCCCAAAGCCATGGATCTCATCGAGGGAGGAGACAAATGGTTCAGCGAGGGGCTTTTGCAAGAGATAAGGAGCTGAGGGAATATTAGGAAATGCAAAAGGCAGAGCAAGGCGAAGGAGGGAGGGACACGCTGGAAAACAGGAATAATTCTCCCTGAAAAGGATTTAATTGCCAATCACACCGAGGTGCCCAGCAAAACCAGCCTGCAGTGGGGAGCTCATTCCAAACACACACAGGGACTGCTGGAGTTGCCAATAGAAGTGCAATTAAGCCCAGGCTCAAAGAAAACCCTCTCTAATTGTACAAGTGGAGGGAAAGGGAGAGATTTCCCCTCTGCTCTGGCTTTCCTTTTTTTTTTCCCCTGGATGAGAGTGAATCCTTCACAAAACAGGTCCCTTGGACAACTTTGCTCACAAAATCATTGAACTCAAACATCAGCAGAGTCTTTGGCTTCCACTGGGCAGTGAATTCCTGCACTCACCTACTGGGACAGGGGAAAACGTATTTATTCCTAAAGAGGACTTGGAATATTATGAATTTAATTTATATTTTTTATAAAATGAAATAATTATTAACCTGTATATCAGATGGGTAAAGTCAGTGCAGTCACACACTGGTCACAGACTCCAGCCACACACTCCAGGATTTCTTCTTTTCCTCGGATCTAATTCCCTCCAGTGCCTTCAGTTCTCCTATTGGGAACCAGTTTCATTCCTCATTAGCCAGACGTTTGGAATGCTCAGGCCCGGTCACTCGTCTGCAATAACGTCTCAGCATTGCAACAGCAGAGTGGTTTAACAGGAGGATCTGATGGAAAACAAGGAATAATGAATAGCAACAGATCCTATCTGATTTTATATCCCACTGCAGTCTAGGGCAGAGGTTAAAAACTGCACTAGGAAGGAATAAATATACTAATTTTTTTCCAGTAAAACTCAACTGAGTGTGTGCAGCAGTGCAGGAAGGAGTCATCCCAAATTCCCAATCTTGCCAGGGAAACCTGTGTGATGCAGTCCCAGAGCAGCCCCTGGGTTTTTTGAGGTGTTGGTCTGTCCTTGTGCCATTCCCACCCTTGTGCCATTCCCACCCAGCCCTTCCCTTGGAGAAGAGGATGGGGCCAGGAGCTCATGGAGCCCTCCCTGCCTCGCTGAGCTCCAGGGAGCAGGACCAGACCAGCCAGCAGTGAGGGAGAGGGGAGGATTGGAGCTCCATGACCTCTGGAATGTCATATTCCTGTGGGCTCAGCCTCTATCAGCAAAGACTCAGGGCTTAGTGACAAATCAGTTATGCTCCCAGAAATTCAAAATTTGGGATTTTCAAGCACCAAGAAAGATTTTTCCCGCTTTGGGTAGCAATTCCTCCACACAAGAATAATGGATTTAATCCCAGAGTGGTTTGGGTGGGGAGGGACCTTAAAGCCCATCTTGTTCCACACCCTGCCACAGGCAGGGACACCTTCCACTATCCCAGGTTGCTCCAAGCTCCATCCAGCCTGGCCTGGAACAATTCCAGCCAAGAAATCAGTGCTGGCACACAGTGACAGAGCATTGGGAATCACTGCCACTCACCCGTCCTGGTGCCACCCCCCAGACCTGCACCCACCACAGGGAAGGACCACGTGCCAAGGATGCCTGGATGCTTTTCTCCAGAAATTACAAAAATAGATTAATTACAATTAAAAGCAACCCCCCCAATCACCCAGTGCTGCACAAACTGAGAGCAGCATCCAGCTGATTCCCAGACATCTCCCCGCACACAGCCAGCGATGCAAAGCCAAACCTGGAATTCCAAGGCTTTCAATTTTAAATCTGCCTTTCTCCAGCTTCCAGTCAGAGCTTGCTGCAGCTGCAGGGCAGCAGTGGTACCTTGTCACCCTGGGATCACAGCCTCAGAGTCTGGGGAGATGCTGGGAGAGCCTTTCCCTTTGAGACACGATCCTACAGCACAACCCAACTTCCAAACCAGAGAACTCAGCTCCCATTCCTCTCCAGAAAAGCTGCTCCCACCAAACTCCAGCCCCAAAGCTGGGCTGAGGCAGCAGGGAGAGTCCCCTCTGCTGCCACACATCCTTCCTTGGCACTGCCACCAGCCCTTGGGGACGGTCCAGCAGCTCCCAGGGACACCGAGAGCTGTCACTGGCACCAGGTGCCCCTTCTCAGCCCCTGCCCAAGGGAAGTAATCGTGGCTGGAGTGCAAAACCTTCCTGGCAGGATTTGGGATTGTTTTCTGTACACACATTCTGGGTGTTTGTGCTGGACTGGAGAGGGAGGATTAAACAGGGGGCTGTGGGATGTTCCTGAAGGATCTCATCGCTAAAAAGATATTGAGACACCGAGAAGGGGAGGCTGTAATGATCCATGGGCCAGAGAAATCCAGGCAGAAACGTTTTAAGGGCAGCATCTGCCTACTCCAAGCAAGCAGCAGCTAAATGGGGGGATGACAGCATCCTGCAAAAAGCTGGAATCCATAAACACTGCGGAGCAGGGAGGCTGCTCACAGCACAGGGATCATGTGAATGAAACAAAACTTCAGTGCAATGTGGTTGAATTTCCCAGCAGTGAAGCCAGGCTGAGATCCCATCTCCCCGAGGGAGAGCCACAGGAGAGGGATTTAGGGAGTTTGTCTGGCTTTGGTGCACAGTTTGGCCCTGGAAACAGCCCTCTGGGCCTTGGAAAGGAGGCTGAGGGTCTGGGAGGGGGCTGAGGGGGTTCTCCAGATCTCCAGCTGGACATGGAGGGGGAGTTGTGACTGAAGTTAAGGACGTGGCATCAGGTGACATCATCACTGCAAGGGATGGAGGGATGCTCTATTCCCGCTGAAAATCCACAGAACCCCGGGGTGGTTTGGGTCCAAAGGGATTGTAAAGCTCACCTGGTTCCATTCCCTTCCACAGGCAGGGACACCATCCACTGTCCAGGCTGCTCCAAGCCCCATCCAGCCTGGCCTTGGACACTGCCAATGATCCAGGGGCAGCCACAGCTGCTCTGGGATTCTGTGTTGTATTTTAGCACGTTCACAGTTAAAAGTTCCCCTGCAATTCCCTGGAATTCTCCACTGCCAGGGCATGTCCCCAAGGACGAAGTTAAGCCTTGCAGAGAGTCTTTTCTCCTGGCTGGGCATTCCCAACATCCCTGCTCTTCCCTGCTCCAAGGAAGAGTAAAACCTGATGACAACTTTCAGGAGCCATCAAGAGTTCATTTTTTTTCCCCCATCATCCAAACTTTCCTCTTATAAAAAGGTGTGAAAAGTCCGATTATCATCACCTCTTCAGCCTGTTGAGGGCTTTGTTCATCCCTGCCACCAATTCCCTGGATGTGGAAGGGCGAAGGGCAGAGCCAGGGACAGGAAGGTGCCTGTCCTGGGAACCATCCCAGGGAATGGGCAGGAGGACCTGGAGGCTGAAGTGACCCTGTTCTTTCTCTCTTCGGCTGTTTTTTTCCATTTTCAGCCCCAAAAATTTGAATAAATTGCGAGTTCAATTCAAAAAACGTGGAAAGGAAGACTTTGCACACCCGGATTAGAGAATTGCCACCACTTCCAGAGGTGATCGATAGAAATTAGAGTTGGAAAAAAACACCAATCCAACAGCAAATCCACCTGAGAGCATCACCCTGAGCCCTCACTGGGTTTTCCTTTGGTTTTACAGTCCCAAACTCTCCAAACCCCATTAAATGCCATCACAAATACTGAGACAGAGCCACTGATAGCACCAGGAAGGGATCTGGGGCCGTTTTGGCCCCAGTTAAATAAATAGAGGGAAGGCAGAGCATCATAACCAGGTCATAAAAAAGGCATCAAATTACTTTTTAATTGTTAACACTACCAGTAACCTCCTGTTCATCCCAGCACCAGCTCTGCTCCCTGATGGGGCAGGGACTGTTGGAGAGGGGGACAGCTGCTGTCTTTCACAGTTAATTATGAAGATGAGTTAAGAATTAATCAGGTAAAGGGAGAGATGTGAAAACGATCATGACCAGGAACTATGAAATCTGTCCCTTAGAAGAAGTTAAACCGGCTATTGGAACTTGCCAGAGACCCAGCACACACAGCCCTACACAGATCCACAGCTCCCAAAATGGGAATTTTCAGCTCATTTTCTAATATGTGAGTGCAGGGGATGGATGAAACCGAAATCAGGGAATGTACAGGATGGATTAAACCAAAATCAGGCTGCACCCCCGGGAAGGCTCATGGAAGGCAGGAGAAGGCTGCTCCTCAGACCCTGCCAGCGGGAGATGCTGGAGGAGGCACCTCCTGGAGGGGTGGAGACGGACCTTCCCCTCTGGGAGGTGACAATCCACCTGTGCCACCCCTGGTCCTCCCCTCCCACTGCCACAGAGCTGCAGGAGAGAGGGATCTCAACCTCCAAAGGCTGTTGGGGTATCCACACCCACCTTTTCCTTCAGGAGCAGCATCCCGATGCTCCTTACTCGGGTACGATGTCCTGGGAGCCGTGTCCTCCCCATCCCATCCCATCCCATCCCATCCCATCCCATCCCATCCCATCCTATCCCACCCCCAGGGAGGAGATGCCTGCGGATCCTTCCCCAGCCGCTGCAGGCGTTGCCAGCTGGGCTGGGAAGCTGCTCTTCCGCAGCCAAATCCAACCCAAATTTCCATCAGCAGCAGCAGCAGCAGCAGGAGCAGCAGGGAGGAATCAGCCCCATCTCCCTGGCAGCCGCTGCTCGCCGAGATGGGATTGATAAGATCCCTGGGAGGCACGGGGAGCCCGCGTGCCAAACACAGCCAATTAATGTCAGCCCTTTCCCATGCCAACCAATTAAGCTGTGTGTACTTGTCACCAGCGCCGGGAAGGGGGTGGAGGGCACAGAGGACGCGATCCCAGGGAAGCCTTGAAGATCTAAAAACCTCCTTAATTTATGGGCGGGAGGGGGAGGGCGTAGACACCCTGCACTAACCCGAACGGGCCTGATTAATGGCTCGGCTAATTTAGGAGCTGCTTGGCTCTGCTGACCTGGGGAGGCTCCATTTAACAGGAGTCAGGCTGGCATGGGAAGCAGGGAGCAGCTGAACGATGTAAGAAGCAACAGATGGGCTCTGCGGTCGTCTTGCCAAGCACCAACTCTGTTTTCTGAGCACTTGCTCTTAAACCTCCTCCAAAAGGAAAAAAGTGATAATCAGAACCATAAACCCCATGTGGCTGATCCAGGAACGGGGAAGGCGGCAACTCCTCTGCCCAGCCAGGAGCTCCTGGGCTGGGAAATGATCCCAGAGGTGCTGAGCTCCAGCCCTGCTTATCCCCATCCACCCCAGCTGCAGGGGCTGGGGAAGGAGGAAAAGCACCTTCTGCCCCACCTGTGCCATGAAAAATCATGGGTTGTTGGGAGGAAGAAGAGGGAGGAAAGCTGGTGAAAGACTTGGAAACACTGGGGGGATCCTGCAGCTTCAGCTTGGCCTGGATGGGGAAGATCCACAGGTCCTGGACATTCTCAGGCTCTGGAAAAGAGATTCAAGCTCAGGAAGTGACTTTGGAAGGACTTGCAGAAGCAAGCTTAATGGGGATGGTGGGGGGAGTTTCCCAAAATCCAGAATTTCTGAGGGCAGATGGTCCCAGCCAGCTGTGGCTTGGATCCCTTGGATAGTGAGGAGGCAGCAGTGGTGGCAAAGCACCCACCTGGCTGCAAGGGAGATGGGAGATTGAAGTCATGGAGCTGCCAGGGCTTTGCAGGAGGAGGAGGATGTGGGAGACCTGCAGCAATCTGGGAGCAGATCCAGGTGGGATGGCTTGGAAATACACAGGGGCGATGGAAATTTTGGGCTGTTTATGCCAGAGGTGAGCAGAGGCCCCAGGAAGGCACCAAACAGAGAGACCTGTCTGGGGCTGGAGTTTTTTAATAAAGAAACAGTAAAAAACCAAATAACACAGCAGCTCCTCCTTGCCAAGGGCTTTGGGAATCACACCTGGCGCAGGAACACAGCACAGCTGAGCTCCTCAGAGCCAGAGCTTGGAGGAGAAAAAGGGATCACTCTCTACACCCCATATGGGGTGGAGTGGAAAAAAATCCCCCAAACTAATAAAGCCTCGACTTTTTTTACAACTGCCTACTTTCCCCAAGGAATAATATTTATCTGCACAAATCTCTTGCTGTGGCTCTGTTTGCATCCAAATAAAAATAAGGAACCACCACTGACCCTCTCATCCCTGTTCTGTTTTGCTTATGGAGAAACATGCCTGAGGAGCAGGAGATTTCTGTAGGTGATGGTTTGCAAAGCTCTCCTGGAGCCCCTCATGGCCTGGGAGCACAGCAGTGTTCAGAGGCAGCTCTCACACAGGGGTTTTCCACCTTTTCATGTGGATGTTCTGGGATGGAACAGTTTCTAAGCAGGTCCCTTGCAAAGGCTGCAGATTCCCAACTCTAAGCCAAGTCAAGAGTGGAAAAAAATATTTCCTTTTTCCTTGGGTGTAATGGGCACAGCAAGATGTCCCTGAGCTCCCTGGTGTGGCTGACACAGTGATCCCATGGCTCTTGGAAGTGGGACGATTTGAGAGCTGTCAGAAAACACCAAAAACTTCTGGAGCTTCACTACCCAAGGTGTTATTTGGCCCTGCTGGATAGGCTGAGCCCCAGGAACCTGTCCCTTCCCCAGCCCAGACTCTCCAGAGCCACAGATCATGGAATGATTGGGTTGGGAAAGACCTTAAAGCTCAGCTCATTCCACCCCCTGCCATGGGCAGCGACACCTTCCACTGTCCCAGGTTGCTCCAAGCCCTGTCCAACCTGGCTTTGCACACTTCCAGGGACAGGGAAGCCACAGCTTCTCTGGGAAAACCATTCCAAGGCCTCACCACCCTCACAGGGAAGAATTCCATCCCAATATCCCATCTAACCCTGCCCTCTGGCAGTGGGAAGCCATTCCCTTTGTCCTGGCACTCCCCTCCCCTTAGTCTAAACACACCTTTGAGCCTCTGTGAAATCCATCCTTGGGATTTGCCTCTTCCCTGCACAAATCTGTGTCCTTTGGCCCCCAAGGTCCTGCCCCAGCTGGAGATGCTGCATTTCAAAGGCCTGGAAAAAGCAAGGAGCAGCAGCTGGCACTGCTGGCTTTGCTAAAAGCAAGGAGGGTCTTTCCCTAATCCCAAAAGAGAGATATGGCCAAAGCTCAGGGCTGCTGCTTCCCTCCCTGGAAAAGGGCTTTGTCTGTGCTAGCTGCATGGGAGATAAGGATGCTGTGGAAAGAAGGGAGTGTTGGCCAGGAATGAGGAATGGGCTGCCCCTTCCTGCTCAGCTCCTAATTGATGAGGAGCAGCTCCTGGCAGAGACGCCCTCCCCAGGAATTACACTCCCCCCTGGATTTATCCAGAGTGGAGAGCACATCCCAGCACAGCCACACCTGTAACAGCAGGGAACAGCCAGAATTCATTCCCAGCCCCCTTCCCTGGATTTCTGAGCTGTGAGTGGTGCCTGTTCCATCACCAAGGGCTTTCTAGGGCAGCCAGTGGCATTTCCCAGCACACGGGAGGCAGTTTATTACCAGTGATTTATTAAACTGCTCCAACTTGTCAGCAGCCACTTGAAACATTCCCTTCCCTTTTTTTTTTCCCCTTCAGCTTTGCTAATGTCTTTATAAAGAGCTGGATAAATAGATTTCCAGCACTTCTGACTGCCACGGATCAAACCTCAATCGATATGGGCCAGATTAGGGATGAGGTGAGAGCAAGCCTCCCCACCTCCCTGCAGCCCCAGCTGCTGAGGTGAATTGATGGGAATGCACTTCCAAGGAGCAGATAAATACATTTTTGCCTGCTCACAGCAGAGCTGGACTTGACAGTTCCTGATTTCTCCCCGTTGTGGCCTGTTCCGTGGGTGGGGAGCTGCAGGTGATTGCTGCTCCTGCCAGACTTCTCTCCTGCATCCTTTATGTTCATGGATAGACCCTCCTGGCTTTATAATCTACTGAACTCATGGAGTTCAGAGGCTTTCAGCCCCTGCCTGATGAATCTTTCCAGGACAAGACCCCTTTCTATTATGAAGTTTGATCAGTCTCAGTTCATCAACCTTAATTTATTTGCTGCAGAATCACCATTTAAAGGTTTACTGAGCTAAAATTAGTCCTGCTCCCACCCCAAAGGGCCCAAGAACTACTTCTGCCAGTGCCAACATACCCAGAGCCACCCATCCCAGCTCTCAGGTCAGACATCAGTAGGAATTTCTTCCTGGAAAGAGTGGTCAGGCATTGGAAAGGGCTGCCCAGAGAGGTTTGGAGTGCCCATCCCTGGAGGTGTCCAAGGAACACCTGGATGTGGCACTCAGTGCTCAGGTGGGGATCAGTCAGGTTGGACTTGACCCTAGAAGGCTTTTCCAACCTCAGGGATCCTGCATCACACACCTGGCACAGCCAAAAGGAAACTGGATTTTTTTCCCCCTTTCCACTTCAGAGGAACCCTT
>VYZP01053238.1:0-10799 GCA_013400635.1 Hypocryptadius cinnamomeus
ATGAAGAATCCTAAAGCTTTTGCAGCCTCCTGAACAAGACAGCCAAGTAAATCCTATTGTCATGTATGGCTACAGGATCATTAGGGCTAATTTGTTCAAGTCCCAGTATCACCCTTGAAAATGAGTGTCATAATTGATAAAATTTCTGTCTAGGCCTTTTTTATCATTATTCTTCTTTTCAAATAGGGAGCAATATTGATTCTGAGGTGAAGAAATAGATTAATAACTCTAAAATGCTCAGATGGTGTATTATAGTATATATTACAGAATTTTTAGATTCACTGAAAAGGCTTTTTTTCCTTGCTCCCTTAGTGGTTGGCAGAAAGGATGAACAGCCAAGGAGCAGTTCTGGCCAGCTGTGCCAGCTGTCACACAGCTTAATAAAAAGCACTCAGGAAGGAGCAGAAATGATATTAAATTGTTGCTCCGATGTAATGTGACCACTAACTTGGATTGTATCTCCAATTCACTCAATTTAATTTGCATTCTAATCCATTTCTGCTCTGAAAAACATTGAAGTACATTGATTGATGCTCTAAAGGACAAAGTGCTCCAGCATTCTGTGGATGTGCTGAGTTCCCACTGTGAAAATTGGACTGTGTTTTTATTGGAAAAGGTAAAAGTTGCAGAACCATGATGATATATTTCCTTTTCCATAAACTCTTAATATTTGTTAGCATTGTTTTGTCATACACTGTTGACATGTGTCTCTGCTCCTGCAGAACACGACAGAACAAATTATACAGATACAAAACAGAGACCATATTTATGGGAAAAACAGCTTTGTATTAGTAATTGAAAATAAAATACATTTCAGCCCAGAGTATGATATACTTAAAGAACTTTTCTATTCCTTTTTAAAAGTTGAACATTAATAATTCTTGCTTGTCACCAAACCTTTTCCTTTTTTACCTTTGGTGGCAGAAGTACAACAAAGAAAATTAACTAGCATTTCAGTATTTATCATATTTCTGCTTTGCTTTAGGTTTGGTTTGGTTTGGCTCCTCAGTCAAGTAGTCATTGTCTCAAATGTTTATCATTTTTAAGGAGTTCTTATAGGCCTGACTTAGAAAAAAAAAAGTGTTGTAAGGGAAGCCTTTGAGGAGCTTGGGATGTCAGAAGTTAAAAGCAAGCACTGTGGAGCTGTTATTTGACATAACAAGTACAGTGTGTTACAAATAAAAAATTTAATTATATGGCCCACCTGGGCTCTTCTCTGTACTGAATTTGTGCTTTACTAGTGGTGAAAGGAGGGTGCTGCCAGGTGGGGGTCGGGCTCTACTTCCAAGGAACAAGGGATGGGAAAAGAGGAAACATCATCAAGTTGTGCCAGGGGAGGCTCAGGTTGGAATTTCCAGGACAATTTCCTCACAGAAAGGGTGGTCAGGGATTGGAAGGGGCTGCCCAGGGAGGTGGTGGAGTTCCCATCCCTGAAGGTGTCCTTCTTTATTTTTTATGTAAGAACAGATACTAAAAGGAAAGGAGTAATAGTATAAAAATTTCCTATACCAAATGGCTTTTTCCTCTGCATGGAGAAGACATTTTTTATTTTAAATTTTAATATAGCAACTTCATTTCTCACAGTGTGTAGGAACCAATTATATTAATGGTATTTTCAGCTCAGGCCGAGATGGTTTGGTCTATTAATGTTCATTGTCAGTGCCTTATCCAGAAGCAGTAGGATGAACTCTGCCTGCCACTAATGCTCCATTTCTGTCTCTTTGTGTGGTTGTCTCTGCAGGAGAATGTGCTGGATGAGGCAATGAAAACAGATGTACAACACCAGATGAGAAAGTGCTGCCTCGTGTTGGATTTCTGTGGGCAGCTGGTGTTATACCTTTTAAATGTCTCTTTATGTTTGCCAGAACAGCATAATAGTCAATTCTTTCCTCAATCACAAGCTGCCTGCTCTGGGTAAATAGGAAGGTGTTATATCTATTTGTCTCTCTGTAACAGAGCCTTTCAGGTTCATCCATTAGTTTCACACAAATACAGATTAAAATCTACAGAAGTGAAGGAAAATACATCCAAACTAAGTTGTATAAAAGTACCCAAAATAGCAAAATCTGAAGAGGCAATTCCTGCTGTACATGAAGCAGACTGCAGTTGTTTGGTTGGCTTGGTTTTTTTTTAAGTTTAATTACTTTGTGTCTTTATCCTAGAGAATTCTTTCAGAGTCACTTTTCCTTGAATTTACCTTAATGTTATGCACATAGATATAATAATCATGGAATCAGAGAATGGTTTATTGCAAGGCACCTTAAAGATCACCTAGTTCCAACCTCCTGGTTGATTCCTGAACCTTTCCTCATATCAAGTAGCATTTCATTCCTTATGTTAATCCATCAGCCAACAGATCACAGGGAAAGGCACAATTCACCATGCCTGGGGAAATTAGAATTTGACCCTGAATAAAGGACTGCTTGCTGGGATTGAACTGAGCAAAGCCTGAACCACTGAACAGCCCAAAGCACAGAGAAATTCATGTTTTACCCTTGCCCTGAAACTAGTTCTCTGAAAATGTTGTGAGCTTGCATTGCTGGGTGTTCCGTGCTGGAGTCAGGGCCTTGTCCTGTGCAGAAATACACAATCACAGCATCAGTAAGGTTGGAGAAGACCTCCAGGACTATCAGGTCCAACCCTTCCCTGAATCCCACCATGTGCAGAAGAATGCCTTTTCCTCAGTGCTATTTTCTGCAGAGTTTCTTTTGCTTCCCTTCCCTCCTTGGGACAGCCACAGACCCACCTTCCCCTTCCTACTCCTCACAAGAAAGTCAATAGAAACTCTTGAAAAAGAAAGGAATGTTGGGTGATGCCTTTATCAATGCTAGGTAGGAAGAGGGTTGCATTGGTGATAAGAAGGTGCATCCCAAAAAAGGGAAATCCACTCTAAAAAAAGCTCCAGGAGACAGAAGGGAGTCAAGGTGTGATTCAGAGGGAAATTTTGCTCCTGCCAAAGTCCTGATGGCAACTCCACTCCAACATCCCCTCTGAACTCCCCTCTTACACAGACTGGTGGCTGTGAGGAGATGGTTCAAGTGCCAGCCCATGGCACAAACACACCATGAGAAGAAAGAGCTGGAATTCATGCCAAAGGATGTCACAGTTCATGCCAAAGGTGACACGGTTGAACAAGAAGCAACTAAGCCAAGTAACAGATGAAAAGTCACAGAAGGGTTTGGGTTGGAAGGGACCTTAAAAGTCATCTGGTTCCAGCCCCTTGGGAAATGTCCACTTTGGATAAAACACATCAAGCTCAGGAGAGGCTGGAGCCCTAAATTAATGCTGGCTTGATGATTGGTCAGGGTGTATAATTTAAACTGATACCTGCACCCTTGCCAAGAGTTTTATCTGAGGTCCTGGTGACCATTTGGATGCCTTTCAGAACACTGAGTACCTAGCAGGTGGTTGGAGTGGCAAGTGTGAGAAATGAGGAAAGCAGCAGCCATGAGGTCACTTCATTGTGGTTTCCTGTTTTGTGACTTAAAAAACAAAGTGAAAAGCAATTTTTTTAAAGCTTTTTGGGAACTTACAGGATTAATATACTCCCTGAACAAGAATAATGCATTTTTAAACAATGTTCAATTCAATTGGCTTTGGGTTAGAAATACAAATATGTTTTGTATAATTAAAATTTTCTAAAATATCTTTAATTGCTTTCTGTGATCTAAATAAATAAGTGTTTGTTTAAGTCATTCTACAACTGGGGGAAGCTATTAATTTTGCATTTCAGGTAATTAAAACTTGCTTATGTAAAACTATGCTGATCTGACACAAATTGGGCTAAGGTAAAAACCTGTCTGTAAAGCAGAACACATGGGAGCTTTTTCATTCTTTGCTTAACTTAGATTTTAATGGGGAGGTTATTGCTAATACAAATTAAATAGAAAATGTACCTATTTCAGAAGAGAGGAAAAAGGTAAAACAGTAGACATGGATGTATTTTCCATAATAAGAGGAAAGTCAAATCTTTTAGTAAAACTTTGGGGATGCATTACCTTTCTAGCTAATAATAATAAAATAATAAAACTGGATTTAAAAGTATAGTGTAATCTTTAATTTTCCTGAATATGAAAAGTGCAGTTTTGCTTAGTGTCTTTGTTATTTTTTTTAAATACAAATTTTATGAACAAACAATGGCAAAAAAAACCCCATAAACTTTATAATTTGTCTTGCAGGCAAAGCTTAATGGTCATTGAAGCCTTCTAGCAAATGTTCTCTGCAAATATGGCAAATATGGGTAAATATGGGCAAGTATGGGCAAATATGGGCAAATATTTCTGTGGCTGAGAGCAGAGGACACCTGGGCATCCCAAAGCCACCCAAGGTCACCCCACCACCACAACCACTGAAAAGCAAAAATCAATATACCAAAGTAGGGAACCTGTAGCAGGTATTTGGGTTTGCTAGCTGTTTAAAAAAAAAAAAAAAGAAAGTAAGAAACACGTGTAAAAGACCTTGCTCTGACATTGCATCATTTTCACATTGAATTAACAATATTTTATCTGAGGATAAAATGTAAAAGTGGCAAAGACAATCAAAGTGAAATAGCACTTGGAGCTCTCACATAAATTTTATTGCTGGCAGGAGAAAAACACCCAGGTTTGTAAATAATTGCAACTCCTTTGACAGTCCCTGATTGTTCCTGAAAAGTTTATAGGGGTTAAGAAGTGATCTGTCTTGCTTCCACAGCATGTGCTTTGCAGCCATGAATGGGTTATATACTTTTTGTGATGGGTTTAGGCAGTTACATGAATTTACTCTCTTTCTTTTGCTTTACTCACTGTTTTTAACTCCACTGACTTGAAAAAAAACCTAAAAATTGGATAAATAGGATTGTAAAATCCTAGAATTCTTTGGTTGGAAGGAGCCTTAAAGCCCATTCAGTTCTACCCCCTGCCATGGGCAGGGATACCTTCCACTGCCCCAGGCTGCTCCAAGCCCTGTCCAAACTGGCCTTGGACATTTCCAGGGATGGGGAACCCACAACCTGGACAGATAAATATTCCTGGTTTCCATAGTTTTGAAATCTTATCATTTAAACAATGGATTCTCACAGGGGAGTGTTGTTTACAGTACTATTTACCCAGGTGTGAATAGATCGTGCAATAGTCTGGTTTCTAAAATTCTACAGCACAAGAACTGCACTCCAAATGCTTCACCCACCTTTGTTTGTCCAGGTAGATAATGTCTCTGCCCTGTAGGAGAAATGCAGCTGGAAAGGGTAATGTTACAATAACTCAGAAAATGTTTATATTACTGTAATTGAAATTTAATTTTATGTTGGAGCCAGATGTTTATATGACTCTTTACACATTTTTTCACTTTCAGGTTTTTACTGACACTGTAACTTTTCAAGGAGAAGACTTTACTCATCTTTATGATTTACTGGTTCCTTATAGTCTTGGAGCAGACATTCACCTGGTTAATTGGGATGACTAAAAGCTTATTTTTCAAAAAATGTGAAATTTTTCAAAAAGTGAAATTTCCAACAGCTCCAGAGATGACCAAGTGCAAGGCTTTTAAAGTCTTTGGCATGAGAATATAAACTTTTCAGCACCATAAGTTCAGATCCAGCCCCAATCTCGCTGCCTCCAGAAAGAAGTGCAAGACTTGTCTGTACATTGTTGTTTTTACAGCAGCAAAATGTGTGAATAATGGCTTGGCAACACATCCTTGAGAGAAGCAACATAAGTTATCTCAGAGACAAATAAGATCCAATGCAATAATACAGGCTGGAGAATATAGAGAACTTTATGCAATTTGTTGGTGAGAAGATTCAGAAGTGATGGATGTCCTGTAATTACTGAGCTGAATGCAAAATATATTTTGCAGGTGTACCCACTACTTAACTGATATAACTCCAAAATTTTACTTTAATGTTTCATTGATTTAATGATTTGTGGACCTGCAGCTCTCACCCTTGAAAGAACATTTTGTTGTCAAAAATGCTCTTATTTTAAGACTCACTTTGATGCTTATTTCATTGTAATTCTTCGCAGTTATTATATTTGAGAGAATTGATATAATGGAAGCATTGGAGGTTCACAGATGGTTTCAACAAAATGTTTAAAGCATTCACATGCTTTTATCCTGCAAGTGTTGTTACCAAGCACTTTATAGCTTTTTATCATAAAATGCTTGGTGCTCCACCTGCAAAATTTTGCATATTCAGGTTTTTTTCCCACATCAGATGCTACTTTGGAAACTACTTTGATCTCAGAATCCCAAGGTGGTTTGGGTTGGAATTGACCTTAACAATCATTTATTTCTAACCCCCCTGCATGGTCAGGGCTAGCTTCCACCAAACTGAGAGTAACATGGCAGAATGTCATGGATCATAGGAGACTTGAGGTTGGAAAAGATATCTGGATATTTTCCCGTGCTGTTTCCTCAAAGCAATATCAAATAAAGTCCTATCCCAGAGGTGTGTGGTGTGGAAAGAACACTTCCCTTGACTGTGCTCTTCCCAAAGGCTACTGGCTGCCTTTGGGCACATGGCCCTTTGCTCAGCTTTGGTGTTCACCAGAACCCCCAGGTCCTTCTCTGCAGCAAAGCTCCCTTCCACCCATGCAGTGCCCAGCAGAGCATGGATTTGTTTCTCCCCACTGGAATGACCTAGCACTTCCCACTGTTGAATTTAGTGAGATTCCTGTTGGAAATCCTGTAAAAATGAGGGGCTCATCTACTTCTTCCCAATCAAAAAGTCTGTAGCACAGTCACCACAATTATGGAATCACAGATTCACAGCTTGGGTTGGAAAGGACCTTAAAGCTCATCCTGTTCCACCCCCTGCCATGGGCAGGGACACCTTCCACTAGATCAGGCTGCTCCAAGCCCTGTCCAGCTCGCCTGGAGCATTTCATATTGCCCATGCTGGTCTGTCCTCTCCTGGCTCTGAGCTGGCTCATTTCCCAATTCCTGGTTTCAAGATCTCCTTTCCAGATGGGCCAACCTGGCAAAGGTATCTTTGTCCCACTTGGTCAGGTGGTTCTTGTCTTTCATGCACTTGTCAGTCTTCAAAGATTCCTGTGTGAACATAGAAAACCAAAATGCTGCTTTCACCATCAATGATTTGACCTCCAGAGTTGTCCACTCATCCTCAACACGACCCTCTCAGGATCAGGAGACCATCTGCTCCTGACCACCACCAGATATCCAAATCAAGAAAATTTCAGTGCAGTTGCAAATAAAACCTTCTGTTTAACATTTCTGAGACCTCCTTACCCACTTCTTTTTGGTTTTCCCCACCTACGCTGTGATTTAGGCTTCTGTGTAGCAGACGGTGGAGGTTATGAAGTTCCACTATGTTAAAGGTCACAGAATTCTTCTGGGCATGGTTCGACTGGCATCACCCAGCTGAGGGATAGAGCTCTGCCAGCCAAAACCTTCAAAGTACTAAACTTTTAACTAAGAAATATTCTCGTGTTTCACTGGATGAGCAGATGGATATGAATCAGGAGAAAATATATGTGTGTGGAAAGATTAAATAGATTTCCTTAAGGAATGTCAGGGCTGTGTTATCAAACTTTAGAATACATTGGAAGGATCTGTAAAGCTAAATGAATTTGAGTTCTTTTTGAAAACAAAGGGTGAATATTTATGGGTATGTGTGCCTCCAGGAAAAAATAATAATTAAAAAAAGGGTAGATATATTAAGAACATGATAAATTTCAACCACTGTAACTTCAATTTTTACTCCATAATTTTCTAAAGCTATTAGAAGTACTTTTTCCCACTGGAATTCAGCACAGTAACACCAGGGCAAACTTGTGGATGTGTGTGCCACATTCCCAGCAACTTCCAGCTGTGTTTCTGCTTATATTTGTTCACATCTGCTATCAATTTTAATAGTTGATCTAATGCTTAGTTCTAGACTTAGGGTTTGCACTGGCACACAGCAGTAACATGTCTATCAAGTGAAATCAAAACAAATTGTTCCACACAATTATATTGCTATTATTATATTATAATAATAATGTTAAAATAAGAACATTTTTGACAACGAATGCTCTTTCAAGGGTGAGAGCTGCAGGTCCACAAATCATTAAATCAATGAAACATTAAAGTAAAATTTTGGAGTTATATCAGTTAAGTAGTGGGTACACCTGCAAAATTTATATTGTATTAAAGAAGACAATACTTAATCTGAAGAAGAAAGGAGATAACACATTGGAAAATTGCAATTTCCATGGACAGTTATAATTTTCAGGTTTGAGTCTAATGAGGTCAATAACATAACATAAAATAGGTAATAACCTCCCAGTCTTGGAGGTGCTATTTTCTTCTGATCATTAGCAAAGTAGGAATTAGATATTCCTCATTTCTTGTCCTGGCCTGCGAGCTGTATGTCCATGGAATCATCTGATGCAATTCAAAAATGGGTTAAATTAGGCCCAAATATGATCCCTAATGCTGCAACGTGTTTGGGAAGTCACCTGAACATGGAAGTGGCCTTGAGAGGTGAAAACAAGTCTGTCTGTCTAATACTACAGTGACCACAGAGTTCAGGAACTCTGGACACTCTCCTGTGCCCTTGTGCTCTGGGATGGCCCTGCTGTGGCAGGGAGGTGGCACCAGATGAGCCACTGAGGGCCCTTCCAGTCTGAACCAGCCTGTGATTCCACGTTTGGCACTGGTGAGATCCCATCAGGAATGCTGTGTCTTGGGCTGAGGACAAGATGCTCAGACAGCTGGGACTGCTCCACCTAGGGAAAGGGAAGTTTAGGGAGTCTTATCCCTCTCTTTTTGTGTATAAATACCCAATAAAAAGGTGTAGAAGAGATAGATCAGGCTCTTTCAGTTGTGTCCAGTGACAGGATGTGAGGCAGCAGTGGGTCCAACAAAAATACTATTTAAGTAATTTAATTCATTATTATTATTTATATATTTGTTATCGTGAGAGGGATCAAACACTGACATAGGCTGCCCAGAGAGACTGTGGATTCACCATCCACAGATCACAGAATGATAAAATAATGGAATTTAGGTTGAAAAAGACCTCCAAGATCAAGTCCAACTTTTGACCAGGCACTAAATTGTATCAAGAAGTGCCACATCCACTCATTTCCTGAACACTTCCACGGATGGTGAGTCCATCACTTCCCTGGGCAGCCTGTGGCACTCTGGACACGTGATGGTGCTATTCAGAGACCTGCTGAACACAGTGTGGGCAGTCTGCTCTGGTCCTTTCTGACCAGGCATTTGGTCTGGATTGCTTCCAGGGGTGCTTTTCCATGTCAGCAGTGCTGGGATTTTGTGGGAATGTGGAAGATTTACATACACTTGGATTTCAGCAGTAGCAATAACATATGTTATTTTGTACTTTTGCCTTTCCCTACTAATTTCTACCATTTTGTCTGACTTCTCACTCTGTTGAGATAACCTCTCATGGATTGCCTAACCCAAGAGTGATGTCATGCTCTCGAGTGATCAGTGTAGAGCCAGTCACAGTTTTGTTTTTCCGTGTATTATCCTCTAAATGCACCTATAATGAATGTATAAAGTACTATCCTTGGGAATGCTCAAGTGTGCTCTATTTTCAGAAGTGTTTCAGAAGCATTATTTTTAAGAAGCATCAAGATTGAGACTGTAAAATATTGTGACTGTAACAACAAGACCTTTTTTCAGACAAATGTATGAAAATTAAGGTCCTTCTAACATCTGTCTGTTTGAATACACAGGAGTAGATACAGCTGCTCTTCTCCAAGCAAGGAAAGCACTTGTAGTGCAAGTACTTCATAGAGTGAATGGAGGGAATAAGTGTGATTAATAACCAACCACTGTTAATTAGCAGCCTTTCTCCCACTCTATGCCAGAGGGCCTGGTAGTATAAATGGCTGATTCCCTACAGTGCCAGATAAGCACAAGTTCATTATCCTTAATTTCAATTTCTTTTTACAATTTCCATTTTGACAAGAAATGGGTATATGAAATCCAAGACTTTCCAGGTCCATAGGTGTTTCTTCACTTGAGAGTCTGGGCCAGCACAAGAGTAGGATTCTTGATGATTTAGTAAGACTCACAATTCTTTTAATTATTTAATATAAATCTAGCAATTTAATATTAACTTGTTTAATAGGAGGATTCCTGATCATTTTCACACCCAGGGATGTGTACTTAATGATGTCACAAAGAAACAAAAACTCCTACAGCAAGCCAGGGATGATTATACCATTAATGGATTGGTATGAGCTGGTATAACCTTCACAGAAGGCTTGGAAAAAGTAATCACAGAATGCCAGGATGGGTCAGGCTGGCAGGGCCACAGTGGCTCATGTGGTGCCACCTCCCTGCTCCAGCAGGGCCATCCCAGAGCACAGGGCACAGGAGAGTGTCCAGAGGGCTCTGGAACATCCCCAGGGAGGAGCCCCCAGAGCCTCTCTGGGCTCTGCTCAGGGCTGGCACTGCCCAGGGCAGAAGTTCTGCCTCCTGTGCAGGGAATTGCTGGGCTCAGGCCCTGCCCGGGGCTCTGGGGCCATCGCTGGGCCTGGGGCAGAGCCTGGGCCTGCTCTGACCTCTGCACACAGGGACAGACACAGGGACAGACAGGGACACAGGGACAGACACAGGGACAGACAGGGACACAGGGACAGACACGGACACAGGGACAGACAGGGGGACACAGGGACAGACACGGACACAGGGACAGACACGGACAGACAGGGACACAGGGACAGACAGGGGGACACAGGGACAGACAGGGACACAGGGACAGACAGGGGGACACAGGGACAGACAGGGACACAGGGACAGACAGGGACAGACAGGACACAGGGACAGACTGGGACACAGGGACA
>VYZP01053241.1:0-31701 GCA_013400635.1 Hypocryptadius cinnamomeus
TCTCTTCACACATCACACTTTGCAGTCTTTCACTGGCAAGGCATCTCCATAGGCAGAATATTTTCAGCACTTCAATACTGGGAGGAAGGGAGAAGAAATCTGAGAACTGCAAGCATGCAGTACAAAGAACACAGGCAGCATGGGGTATCCAGCTTGCCAGAGGTGCAGTGTCTGCACAGCTCTCTCCCTGTTCACCCAAAGTATAAGGCTTCTGACAGTCACCCAGTGATGCCTGTTTGCTTGCACATGGATTGAGACAGCCCTAAAAACACCAATCTGTCACTTCAGTCCAGTAGTGAGGGGAACATCAGCTAAGGGACACTGCAGTGGAAGACACAAGGAGGTCAAACAGGAGGAAAGAAAACCAGAAGAGGGAGCAGCCTGTGCTCCAGTCTCCTGTAACTCCAAGTAAAGTGACTGCAGAAAAGCCTGCACAACAACATTAATTGACAAATGTGACTAAACAACCTAACCTAAAGCAGAAACCTGTACTACTCTAATTTTGAACCTTAGTCTCTAACATTTTCATCCATCTTGCCTTATCTATCATTTATAACTTTAGAGTCTCACAGGTGGCAAAAAATTCTGAAGCTAAGGACTGTTGGGTGCTGAGCATCTCCAAGGATGAAGACTCTACCATCTCTCTTTACCATGCTCTCATTCCAAGGGGACCAAAAACCCCAGATTGGTATCAAAAGCCAAACTACACAGGGCACACTCAGCATGACTGAGGGAGGAATCAATTCAAAGATAGAGATAGTTTAATTTAAATATACCTACAGAAGAATGAAGTGAGGGTGAAGAGGGGAGTATTATTTCTGAAATAAGAAACCAACTAGCATGTTCTTGGAAATTAAAATTAGGTAATGACAGGTTTCAGGTGTGACACTGCTGCCTCCAGAAGAAGGAGGCCAGTCAGTATTTCTCATTCTCTGTTTTAACATATTCTTGCAGTCAGTTACAGTGAGAAGGAAAAGATGTATCGGACCATTTCACAGAGCTATATTCCCTATCTTCCCTAGAAAATTCCCTACTTTCTAAGAATTGTCAAGAGAGTAAAATGTGGTCTTCCAAAACCTCTCTCTTCAACCTGTTGACTTGTAATCACAAAACCAGGTGACAAACATGTATATACAAGACAGAAGAGCTTTAGCACAGGAATACTTAGCCTTTACACAGTCAGTCCCTCCAAAATCCTTGTTCTTCAGTGACCACCATCACTGGCCTTCCCAATCACATTTAACATTACTACCCATATACTATAAAATTCTCTTTAAACAGAACAGTCAGCAGCAAGAAGCCATGAGAAACGTCATTCCTTTGAGCACTGGCATTACTGTCCCTCGTTAACAAGAAAATAAATCCCTGCACGTGCCCCTCACTTGGCTACCACCAGAAGTCAATACTGAGAGGAATGAGGCATGGTGTGCTCACCTGCCCCTCTCAATGCTGCAGCCAGGGAAGGGGAGAATAAGCTGTCTGGGGGACCCCTGGCAGCTACTTCACATCTACTTTCAAAATCTCCTGCAAGTGCCAACTGCATAGATTACACAGCTTTTTATCTGCTTTACAGCAAACAAAGTAGTTGCCAAGATAAAGCCACTTTGCAACCCAGCAGGGTTACAGACACACAATGGCAAATTTAAAAGGTAATAGGAAAAGCAATAACCTACCACTACCCATCCTCTCCTGCCACTGTAAGACTATATTGGAGCCAGAGTCCTTGGTTTCCAGCCAAGGGATACAGAGAAAAACTGGATAATCTTCAGGTCTTTATGCAATTCTGCTGTTCAGACAGAGCTGTTTGCTACCTTCTGTACCCTGAAACGAGGGTTTGATTTTGCCAGGGGTTCCCTTCCACTCTCATGTACTTTTTTAACATTCCCACACACAAAGGATTAAGACAACCCACTTCCACCAGCAACTCCTGCAAATATTAGCATTTGAAAATTAGGTTTAGATCACGCAACAACTCACAAAGGCACAAACAAAAATATTTCATCTAACATAGTGTTCATTCCAGTCATATTTTTTCAACAATTTTATTTTTCCTTGTCAGATTTTTCTGGACTAGGAAAAAAGGCAAGCTAACAGAAAATGAGGTTTTAGCCCAAACTCCAACTATGTCGAATCTATCAGCAAGATGTCTTCCTATCCCTTAAATCTCTTGTTATCCTCCATTAAGGACAGGGATTTACAAAGCAGAAATTAAATGTCAGGTTTTTAAAATTACAATTGTACACTGGTTTCAACATGCTTTCGTCACGATAAATCCGTTTAGCTTGTTGCTGTCCCCATGACTTTCTTGCAAATGCAGGTTTTCAGTTTGGGTTTATGTCTAACAGTAGCAAAAGCTGTCTGTTTTCTGTGTTTGGAGACAAAATACAGGAAATTATGCATCTAATCTACAGATTAGCATAAGCAGCATAACCATCTTTTCACAGCACTCAGGAGAAGCAGCTGAAACCCAGATGAACATACCAGATATGTTCATTTCCAAGTAAAATGCAGAGGAAGTAAGGGTTTGGTCTGAGCTCTTTCACATAGAAAAGAGGAGTAGGGGGATGCACTCAGGGTTTTTTCTCAAAATGTTGAACCTCCCTTATTTTATTGAAGACCTCTATACATTTAGTATACTAAAACTAGGATGAAAAAAGAACTCATCTAGCTCTGCCTGACTCATATATGACATTATAGTTAGGCCATATTTAGACTTTCAGAGATGACCTAATATACTGAACATCAAGGTTAGACCAACCTGTTTCCTTACGCTTTGTTAGATGAGTCTAGAAGTTTGTTCAGTCAGAGGACTGGCTGTCATATGCTCTAAACATTTGACTCTGAGATGAAGCTGCTCCATGACAGCAAGCAAATTTCACCACTTTGTCATACAGTCCTTCTTTGCCTACTCTGCATTTTGTGTGAGAACCCAAGAAAACCATAACCCAGAGATCACAAAACCATCTGGGTGACCATGACAGACAGAACTACGTTAAAGATCTTTTCAAGTCTCTTTGAATTTTCCATTGATGTAATAAACACTGAGACATTGGTCCTAAAGTGAAACATGTTCCAGAGCAGAGACTTCAACTGCAAGACCATCCAGGCAAATATCATTCCTAACACACAACTGCCAACAAATGTGCATGACTAACCCAGTATCTTTAGACTCCCTCTACCAGAATTTTGACAGCACAATTGAGCTCTTTCTACAGTATGAATCTTAAATAGGTTAAATTTGTTCCCCACGAGCATGTTGCTCTCCACAGCCTAGAAAAGGAGATGAAGGCACTTAACTAAGGCAGAAACAAATGGTAAAATGAATCCAGACCCTGGTCTCTACACATCCCCCACAAGATCACCTTCCCTCTCAGCCAAGGAGCTACTACCATCATACATTTCCCACAGTCAAGCCAGTTGAAAGATTTGAGTCAGCAGAGCAAACCAAAGAAACACAAAACCCCACCAGTCACAGTCCATTCTCTGGCTATATACAATGTGACAGCAGTACATGTGCACCTCTAAATGTAAAAGCTGGGCTGTCCATCCATTTGGTTTGAACACTTGCATGACAGTAAGAAGAAATGTGAAGCCTTTTTTCCTCCCATCTATGGATCTTTCTGTGAATTTCTTTAGAAGATGGCAACCACACTACCCACATGCATAATGCCTACAAGCTGAAGAAAGTGTCAATTTCCACCAGCCTCCCACCAGCACAACTGACACCATCTGAGCTCTGAGGTTTAATCCAATTCAAGTCAACCAACCTCCTGAACCACACTCAGCAAAATATATTTTACTTTTTCCCTTTCAGGAATCCCTTCTCCCCTCCCAAGGCTTTAGAACACTGCTCAGAGTGACTAGCTCTTTTGAAAACAGATTTTTTTCAAATGACATGACAGACTGATCTGTGAGGAAGGCAAAATTAGTGCTCTCATTTTTAACCCATATACTCAAGATGTAGTTTTCCATGTCTTCTACTAGACAGCAAAAGTAAGTATAAGACCCTGACAGTATGATAAATATCCTTTCGAGGTAATGGATATACGCTAAATGCAAACTTAATTAGAATAGAATTGAAAAGTTAAGAAGCCATAAAAAAACATGAATAAAATATTGTCCAAAGGTACAGATAATGGATAAAAAATTTAAAAAAAACTACTCTTTTTCTCCCTACTCCTTCGCTCAAGTCTTTCTTTAAAGGCTGTTGCTTTTTTTTTTTTTTTTTACAGATATGTTTCGCTCCATCATGCCTTTGCTAAATGCTGAGTGCTGTAAGGCTTTGCTCCTAGGTTAAAAATCTGAGCTAATTTCTTGTTCTGGTATAAAAAGCCTCTACAACAAAAGAAATTCTAAGAGGGCAGAAGCAGCTTTCTGCCCCACCTCATGAATTTTCACAAAGACACCTCCAGGGGGCAGGACTCTAAATAACCCCTCAGAAAGAGGATGGTGAAGAACTATCGGAGCAGTACAATCATGCCTACACTTAAGCGCCAACCACTGCTTTAAAAAGACCTGCTGATGTAACCCCACATTTGAATTACAGCAAGTGTAATGTTCAAGTTGAGGACTGTACAATTTACAGGCTAATGCCTTGAAAACATAACAAAACAAAACTAGCCTTGCATATGAAATATTTTCAAATCAGGAGATGGATGACTAGGCAAGCAGCAAGTTTTCTCAGTATTTCAGCTTTATTTTCAAAATATGTGTTGATATTTTTTTCTTTTAAAGGTAATAACAGATATTGGGCAACAAGGAAGAGTTCTTATAGAGGCTGTCAATACAACAGTCTACATTTCCAGCTTTCTTCAGAGCCAACAAGAAAAATCTTGTGTGTTTCTACCAGGTAAGATTAGAGTCACTCCAGCCTCCCATAAGAATTCTTGCACTTAATGAGCCCTTCTTCCCTTTTTTGTGTTCAATTACTATTGCCCAGTCAGAGTTTAGAAGCACCAGTACAAGTAACAAAAGGCATAAATTATCAGCACTTGAAATAAGCAAAATACTTCATATGCAGGCAACTCTCCATTTCATTTGAACACCACAAAGTTAAAGATAATTTATTCATTTGGTTTAGTACAATGCAAAGTTTTGGAGTAGCTGTCCTATTTACTTGTTTCTCAAAAATCTATTATGAAAGTCTTCTTTTGTGCAAATGCTTTATCTAATCTCTTGCTCATTGTTAAACTTGAATGCCAAAAGAAAAACAAATACAACTTCCTGCTATTGGGGAACACTGTGCTGAGGACTTTTCATATATTTCCTTTATACTTACATTCTTACAAATTATGTATGTGAGAAGCAGATGATGAGCAGCAATTTGGCAACACTTCGCCATCTGCTATTTGCAGATCTAGTCAAATTCAGAGTTAATTAAAGATTAAAAACAAGGACAGATACTTTTGAAGCAAAGAGCCATCTTCTTTCCTGGCATGACTGCAAATAAATAACTTGGGTAGGTTGTTCCCACTCACTCCAACACAATCATAAATCTGCAACATCATAAGGGCAACACAAATTGTGCTCATAAAATACCTGTATATCTTCTATTTTAATTGAAAAAAGATACTAACATCATGTCAGCTTTTTTAGAATGCCACAATCACAGCAGGCTACGTAAAGCCCTATTCAGGAAAAAGTCTATCTATCAGTAAGAAACATCAATTATAACTGAAAGACTCTTGTAGAAAGGGCTACAGAAAACATTAGACAGAGAAAAAAAAATTAGTCAGCTTGTAACATCTTTTACCTTTTATTACATACATATTTAAGCAAGTAATATTTAATTAAGGGTGAATGAGGAATAAGATGACCCTGATGGGTCCCTTGCATTACTACATTGATCGCAGGCTACCTTCCTGTTGTCCAGTCTACATCTCCTACGCTGTTTCTGTAGGAACCAGTTCATGGCAGAACACCACCCTCCCTCCTCGGGGTTCCCAGACCCTCTTCTCTACAGCCTTACTTCAGCTGCCTCCCTCATTTACCGAACTTTTCTGACAGAGCTGGGAAAGAACAACAAAAAGATACAAAACTGGAAAGGGTGCAACAAGTCCTCCCAAGATGCTGGCTCACGTGTACGAAGCAAAGGTTCCTGCTCAACTCTTAAGAGCAGTAACCTGAGCCTGGTGTTTCAGAATGGGTCAGAAAGCTCTCCTCTGTTTCCTCTGCTACCTGAGCCTGCAGCTGAGCTGTGCCAAGTCCAAAAGCTCACCAGGCTGCTGCACAGCAGCTCACTGTGGCTGACTGCCAGGGAGAGAGAGTCGTGCTGGTGGAGCTGAGCTCCCTGGGATGCCGGCTGCCAGCTGCCCCTGCCTGCTGCTCAGCGCTCCTCAGCCAGCTGGAGAGAGATCCATGGAAACACCACAACTGCCAGGGTGCAGGATGCAGGGCTACGGAACAGACTCAAAGATGGGGAGCCAGCTTGGAGAATGTTGGGGGACAGAGCAGGAGAGGGCTGTAACTGAAAAAATGGCAAACTCTGTCCTCTCCCCAACAACCAGAAGCTGGTGATGGATTGAGAGATAATTAGTGAAGAGTAATTATACTAGAAACAGACTACTTCTGTAGATTGCAAACATTTTTTTTTTCAATTAAATGCCAAACATCAGTCTTCTTGCTTTCTCCTCCTCATTTTTGCAGCACTAAAATTTTCAGAACTGGTTGTGTAAGCATCACAGCAGCAATCAAGCTTTGCTTCACCAGCACTTCACTGAGCTTACCTCCTCTGAGAATGTTACACAGGAAACAGGGCAAATAGGACTTTATGGAGCCAGATTCAGGTTAAACGCACTTTTGTTTCAACTAAGAAAAGCTGAACCAATAAAAATTTTATATCAAAATATTTAACTTCTAAATGCCACCATTAAATTCTCCCCAACTTTTAAAATGTCCTCTCTGTAAGAAGTTGCCCCACACAGTTGGGGCTTACTCAGTCCCCCATGTCAGGATAGGGGAGAGGATTGGAAGAGTAAAGTGAGAAAACTCAGATTAAGACAAGAGTAGCTAAATAGCTAAAGCAAAAGCCATGCACACAAGCAAAGCAAAATAGGGAATTAATTTACCACTTCCCACAGGCAGGCAGCTATTCAGCCTTTCCCAGGAAAGCACAGCTCTATCACACCTAATGCTGACTTGGGAATGCAAACATCGTCACTACAAACATCTGCCCCTTCTTCCTTCTTCCCCCCACTGCATATGCCAAGCCAGATGCCATGTGATGTGGGATATTTCTTGGGACAGTTGGGGTCACCTGTCCCAGCTGTGTCCCCCTATTTGGCCATCCCCAGCCTCCTTGCTGCTGGGGTGGGATGAGGCACAGAAAAGGTCTTCAGACTCTGTGGAAGTGCTGCTCAGCAGTAACGTAAACATTCCTGTGTTACCAACACTGTTTCCAGCACAAACCCCAAAAACAGCTTCATATCAGTTACTCTGAAGAAAATTAATTTTATCCCAGTAAAAATCAGTTGGACATTCCCCTCAGGCTGGTTACTGCACTTAGAGACTTGGTGTATCACACCTAAGACCACTTTTTAAAGCTGTGTTTCCACTGTAGTCTATTTAGCTCATGCCATCTCTGTAGAAGATTTCCTGAAGTGAATATCAATGATATGTTAGAGAAATACTGAGGTTAAAAAAGGAAATGCTGATTCCATCACTCAAAACATTCTCCTGACAGGGCATGATTTCAGCTGTTTTGCACAGTCGAATTTAAAAGTATCAGGCAGTAATTTTTAAAATTATTCTTGTCATTGATATCAATTTATCAGGAGGGGTTTGAGGGTCTTCTGCTTTCTTCCTCATAAAGTTCAGTAAAATTATTAATTTCATTAGTCAAAGCTTTATATTTCTATTTCTTAAACTTTCTAATTTCAAAACATTTGTTGGTTCCAGACACTGAGCATCAAGTTATTCCTCATTAAGTTAGCTACATCCATTCAGCCTTTCAGTTTCTAAATACATTTAAGGGAGAGAAAAAACAGGTAGTAAACAGCACAAATTATTTAATATGTACAACCCTGGGACAGAATGGGACAGACCTCCAAGATCAAGTCCAACTTTTACAAGGCAGATTTGAGATATTATAATTGGGAAGGCTGTGGTGAGCAATCAGTGGGAACACCATCCACAGCCCTGGTGACCTGCAATCAAGAAATAAACTCATACCTAACAGGTGCAGAGCAGGGCTGTGACAATGACAGCAGCAACCCGGCACCTGTTTTATGAGAAGCTAAAAGAGTTTGCCTCCTTCAGCTAGGCAAAAATGAAGGTGGGGAGAAGATAGGGAGAAGATGACTCTGTTGTCGCTACAACAAGAAACAAAAGGGGAAGAAATGTGGACTGGTGACAAATACAGGAAACCTGGGTGGACAGTGCTGACCAGAGAACAAGTGGGTATTAACTGGGTCACCAGTAAGAAGCTTGTCAGACATAAGTACTAAAGATGCCTCACACAGTCTCTGAATCCAGGTAGACTGAGAAATAAATTTCAACAGTGTTAAAGTGGAGCTTGAACCATTTCTGGAGAGGGCTGCAAGAATGCTAGAAGTGACAGATGAGTGGATTCAGTGCTCCAGGAGAGGTCCTTCCCAGTCCTGGAGTTCCTCCTTTCTGCAATTTTAAAACAATCCCTCCAGACTCCCCATCAGCTGCCATTAACTGCTCTGCTAATTTCATCACTGGTGTCATGCATACAAGTGCTCTGATTTTGCAAACAAGCCCCAGAGCTCACATAAGCAGCTTCCCAGAGGACTAGCACCTGCTTGTTCATTATCAACCAAGGATTCACAAATGCAGAGACACAGGGAAGAGCCCTAACAGCCATAAGCTGTAAAGCTGGTAAGGCACTGAACAAGTTACTCAGGGAAGTTGTGGATGCCCCATCCCTGGAGGTGGTCAAGGCCAGGCTGGACAGGGCTTTGAGCAGCCTGGTGTAGTTGAAGGTGCCCATAGCAGGGGAGTTAGAACCAGATGATCTTCAAGGTTCCTTCCAATCCAAGCCATTTAACATTTTCTTAAAAATAAATTTAAAGGCAGCACTGCTACAACAGAACGGAGAGGACAGAGGCTCCAGATTTAGAGGCAGGAATTTCTTTGGAAATCAACACTTACAGTCTGGCTGCAGCAATACTGCTCGGCACTGGCAACCCTTAGGTTGCTGTCACTCTAGCAGCTTTACTTGACAGTCATTATCTTTATATTTAATTTTATAAGTATTTCCTACATGTAATTTTAATAATTTCATAATGTGGATACATATGCAATGACTTTATGTATTTATATATATATAAAACATTCTTATCCAAAAGTTAATAAATATTTAGGAAAGTACCAGTGTACAGTAACCTCTCTACTAAATATAAGGCTGAAGACTGTTCACATACAGTTTTACTGAAAGAAGAATTCTTATATTAGGTATAAAAGTATGAATAAATTATAGATAATTTTACAATGTGGTTTATATAATCTTATGCCCCGTGTGCCTTTCCTTAGAGTGCTTTCTATAAAGGAATCCATTTTGTTGAGTGAGACACTTGCTTTTTGAGCCAGTAAGTCTCTTCTACCCCAAAAACCCAGAAAAATATTTCTAACCACTGTCTTTTCTTTTTCCTATTTATAATATGTTACCCTCAGATATACTCTTTCTACTGTTTCCATTATGAAATCCTGAAATGTGTTAGGTACTGCCACTTCAGAAAACTCATCTGATGTAAGAGGGCAATTATTCCTCCTTTCATTTTATCACATGGGTTATTTCTGCAATTTAACACACAGATGCAGGGAGAACTAATGATCTTAAGACCAACATTTTCATTCAGCTATTTGTTTATAAGACTGACTGCTTCCAACTTGTATTTAAGTCTGACATTTTGGAACGTCTTTCACCACTATACATTTTGTCACACTTAACTATGAAAATAGAGAACATTTCAACAGATGTGGGCTTAAAGATCTTAATAAAGAAAAGCAAAGTCCAATGTTCTACTATTTATAATGGGAGGATAAAAAGCTCTGCACAGAAAATATACTGCCATGTTTCTCTGAGAGTAGCTGGTTTAGGGTTAGGGGCTGGGTTTTTTGCTTTGTCTTGTAGTTTTTTATCACTATGATTCATACAACAGCGTGAAGCACACTGAACACCTTGGGTTTAGGAAACACCAATATTAAGTATTTAATACTTAATATTAAGTATTTAATACTTAATACTATTTATGCCATTATTTTTTCCCCATGTTGAAGCATTTCAAGTTCCCTAATACATCCTATTTAAAAATGTAGGCATCATAAGACTTTTCTTTTGCTAGACTTTTCTACTGTTTTCTTTTTTTTTAGCAATGAATCATCACTATAAATACCTGAACTAATTCTAACTAAATTTTTAATAGTGGCATATACTTGAAACTGCATCACAGTGATTTGAGAGTTCACTTTTTGAACTCAAATGTTGATGAACTTTTCAGTAAAACTGACATGAGTCCCTTAATAAGATGGCATGAGAGAAAATGAAAATTGCTCAGAATTGAGCATTTCTGTGTTTACCATTCACATATTTCCTTTAGTTCCCCTTTAGTTCCTTTTTTTTTTTCTTCCCTTTTCATTAGAAAGACTGCACACAGAGTTATAAAATATTTTCCATGTTTTGGGTTAAGGGTTAAAAGAATAATGGTTTACCAGTTTAAGAAAGGAAAATAAACCATATGTCTGCAGAAGGAACTGAACAAGTTTCCTGTATATTCTCATATTTTGCACAGTTCTATGAATTAAAAGAAAAGGCAAACCAAAATGATGGCCTGCATGCAGCCACAAAGAGTAAGCAGATACAGTTTTAAAGCCTATACACTGATCAAATCTCTTCTTGTAGGAAAAGTTTTCAAAAAACATACAAAAACGACAAAACCCCACAAAATAATGAGATCATCCAGATTTGTTTCAAAATGGGTAAGGAGGAGAAGGGGCCTCCCTTGTGAAATATTTTCCAGCAAGGGCAGCTCTGTGCTACATATGACAAGGATTACAAAGGTCAAACTACACAGAAGTCTGAAACTAACAGATGGCATCAGTCTACTTTTTTCAAACTCAACAGGAACAAGCAAATCTAAGCAAGGAAAGCAAATACTTAAACAGTGCTAACAATTATCTGAGGAAAGAACGAACACAGATCAAAACACCCACACATTCGTGTCCTGGTACATGCACAGCATGTTACTGCAAATGTGACATTAAGAAACCAAGGGGGAAAAAATTTGGTTAACTTTAGTTATAGAAAATATTAGAACAAATGCCAAAAGAAAGCCAAGCACCAGCACTCAGACAGTGAGACCAAGAAAATTCTGAGTATTTGATCCTGTAAAAGACTATTCTGAAAAAAATACATTATCAAGAGATCACTTACTTGTTTCTTTTTTCATTCCAGCTGGAGAAATATTTTTACACATATTTGTACCATCCTGCATATTTCATATTTAAAAAACGAGTTGGTAGCTTCATTACTGACTTCAGGAAAAAGGTAAATATCTGCTTTATCCCTCCTTTCCTCAAATTATTTCCAGGCTGTATGATGTACGAACATTCAACCCCTACTTTTGATTTCAACATGCATTTAAGCCCTCTATATTTTGATGCAATAACACATTAATTTCATATTTAAAGAATACCAAATAGTAAGCCATTATCATCATCTGCACTCAGCATGCTTCAATTTTTTTTCCAAAATGTTTTGAGGCCAGCTACAATTAAAAAGTGTAAGCCATAAAAGGCAGCAGCTCATCTTCTGTGGCCTTGAAGTAGCTTTTATTGACTCCATCTGGCTTGATATTAAAGAAGTGCTGAATAATAATAAAAGCCATTATTTTTAGTTTCAGACTCCTACCACACTATTAAGTGAGGTTTTTTCTTTTAAATAGACAAGGGGGGGTGCTTATGTCATATCTACCCTTACATTTTTGAATACAAATGGCTTGATTGTGAGAAGTTTGATTTGTCTATATTACCTTCCTAAAAATACGATCGCTGCAGTTACAGTCTCAAAATGCTAAGCCTGCCTGTGCAGAGCTTAGCCACCTTCCCACCTCTCCGCTTGCCTTCCAGAGGCTGAAAATTACAATTCTGCCTAATTCCAGCCCTGGGCTCAGCACTTGAAAGTTGATTTGCAACTTGTTGTAGTTTGCTGTTCTCCGCCAGTGTTTTTAGCACATATGGACTAAATCAGGCCAAAGAGCTACACTGAGCTCCTTGCACACGCACAGTGACAGAACCGTGCTGTGAGCGCAACCGCGCCGCGCGTGAACGAGGCGTGCCGAACCAAACCCATCTTGTACACCCCACAAAGCATCTCTCCTGCGGCCCAGCACTTCACCCCACACGTCTGCACTTAAACAAGACACCCCCTCAAGCTGGAAGGAGGCGTATCTTGTCCCTCATTCCAAACACGCAGCTCAGAAGGTCTCTTGAGCAAGAGCAGAGGCGGTCGTGCGTGTGGCCGAGCGCTTCGTGTCCGTGGGGCTCGGACCCCCGGCCGCCCCCACCACGGGCACACGGAGCGCCTCGCTCCGCCGTGCTGTTATGGCAGACATCACTGGGTGGCACTGTTAGACAGTGTTTGTGTCCCTGTCAAGGTAAGGAATATCCTCTCTCCCCACCTTGCCAATTTTTAGCAGCTGGTAGTGCAGCTGTGCAGGTTTTCCAAGGATGCTGTTGCAAACAGCAGCAGCAGAGCGCTGCTCTCCAACATCCCTACTCGTTGTACACACTTGGGGAAAAAACAGCACTTGCTCATCGAGGAAATGAAACCTGGGGTTTGAAAGAAATTCTAGAAAGCAGTTTTGCTTTTTTCCACCTTCAATATTGTAGGTGTAGAGTGCTATATTCACAAATCCTCAAATACAAAATAGTTGCATTGAATTCCAACATTATTCCCCATAGTTGTTTTGTCAAAAAAGTCAAGTGTCTCAACAATTTCAAAAGCTGATGTCTGAAGGGCTACATGCACTAGTACTGCTAGAGATGCTCCCAGTCTTACTCTGTCTGCACTGCAAAGTTCAGTTTTGCCCAGCCAGAGAAAACGCTGTTCTTTATTGCTCTGCTCTTTAAGATGCTGTCACAGGTTGCCCAGAAAAGCTGTGAATGCCCCATCCGTGGCAGTGTTCAAGGCCAGATTGGAGGGGCCTTTGAGCAATGTGGTCTAGTGGAAGATGTCCTTGCCCACGGCACAAGGGTTGGAACAAGATGATTTTTAAGGTCCCTTCCAACTTCATCCATTTTATGATTCCGTGATAATTCTTAAATAGAGGTAACTTAGTTGCAACTAGAATGCTTTTAAAAATTATTTATGAGAGTAATGTTCTTTACAAGTTCACTTATTTTCAGTAATATGCTCAGAACTGCAGTAAGATACTCACTGAAAGGTGGTAGGGCTACTCCTGATAGTCCAAAATGTATGGGCTAACAATTATCAGAAATTCTATGCAGGTTTTTCAACCTCCAGCACAAACTGAAAGGTTAATGTAATACTACAGGATGTGGAAAACTAGAAGCCAGTCCTTGATAATGACTACACGGCTTCAAATACAGCTATTTGGCTAAAAGTAGGCTTGACTCACACAAAAAAATTTCAACTGTACAAGTATGTCTGAGGGTCAGAAGGTAACTTACTGCATTTCAGATTGCAGATGATACATTAGTAACAATAGCTAAAAGCTTGCTTAGTACTGATAACTGTGTTCATATTATGTAATTTCATAATCAAAACCAATAGCTCTGCAGAAAAAACACCTCTTACTTTTCCAAAAAATAGAATAGGAAGGAGGGTGAAAAATTATTTCAAGATATAACAATTTGACAGCTAACAGGTTTTCAATGCTGCACCGTGTACAAGGAATTTGGAGAAGGCAAACACTGAATTGAGAGCTGCAGAGGCCTCATTACATAATGTCACTGTGAAGTGGGGTATTAGAGATGTGAATGATGAGAGTGTGACAGTCTTAGTCATTTGAGGATTCCACCACAGCTCCCACAGATATATGCACTGGATATTACACATGATATTCAGCTTCCATGGACAAAAATGGTAGCTTCTGGGTGACTTCCACAAAATCAGAACCTGATGTCTTGATACAACATAGAGAGGTTTCTTTTAAATTAAAAGACAACTATGAACTTTCACACCAAAACTGGTAAGTCACTGAAAACGCAGCCTTGATTCTAAAGGTAAACTGACCCTTAAAATCTGTTTTATTCTGTTTAACTTCACTCAAAGAAACCAAACAACCAAAAAACAACACACAAAGAAATCCAAACCAAAACAACAACAAAATACCATTGCTTCAATAAGTGGGGCCTTTAAGTCCTCCTACATATTATCTCCAAACTACTTGGAATCTCCCCTTTGAACAGTCATGTTGTACCATGAATGCAGGAGTCTAAACCAGCAGTTTGCATCTCAACACCAACATGAGCTGCTTTATATGACACAATGTCTTCATTACCCAAAGCAGCTACAATGAAGAGCTGCCTTTAAAGCATGGTGAAAATACTTAGCCCTCTTGCTTTTCCTCTCCCAATTGACAAATGTTTGTCTTCTGCCTTAACATTTTTTTCAAGTTGGTCAAATCCACAAAATTTTGACTCCAAGAAATTGTCATCAAGGACAAAAGGGCCACTAGCAGAAGTTTTTTAATAAATAAATATTCCAAATATAACAGAATATACACATTATGGGTCTGTTTTTAAAATAGACAGATGCATAAGGAGACACCTGTGTTTTGTCAGAAAGAATAATTAGCTTGTTTCCACACATTTTCAGGTCCCAGCAGGGGAATGCTGGCTTTCACACCAGTAAAAGCTGTGCTTTGGGTAGTTACATCTGTCTCTTCCCTCTTCACCTCTTCTTGAAGATACAGGATAAAAGCCTAATAAAAAAATTCTAAGAAGCTGCACTGTACTAGGGAATAATAATGGCCCATTATTCCCTTTATTTTAAGGTTCATAAAAACAGCAGTTTCCTCACAGAGCAAAGGACTGAGTTGCACAGTATGACTAGCTGAAGAACGCACTCAGCTCCAAGCACACACTCATGGCCCAGTGAGATGAGGTGGAATTAATTGTTTTCCCTCCTCAGGATGGCTGCCAGAGAGAGTGCAAGGCATGCAACACATTTACAATTTCACTTGACTTAAAAGACCAGCACAGAAGTAGCAATAAATGAAACTCCTACTGATGTGCTTACTTGGTCCTTCTCCCTCCCTCCCCCTGCAATTCTAAAAACAAGTAAATTAGAATCCCAGACTGATAGAGCTCTGCTAATATTGACGGGAATTAATACATTCATTGAAGCAATTAGCAAGTTAAGAGACAAGAGTTTATCATGACTGGAAGTAAGAGAGCCTGAATACAGACTTTACCTTACACAAGTAAATCTTATTTTGTAGAGTTTAAAAGTGAGGCTTTTTTATTCTGAAATTCAAAAAATACTTTTTTTTTAAAGGATATGCAAATCATTGTGTTAAGTGGTATAATCTACACAGCAGATTGTACCAACTTTCAGCCAGCAGACACCTTTCTTTTGCACAAGCCTAAACCACACAGGCACTTTGCGAGCTGTGTCCCTTTTACCTCGGCTCTCTTGGGTACAGGCTTTTATTAAAAGCACCGAACTGTTGCCAGCGTGCTGGTTTAAACACCGCCACTAATTACACTGGAGACAGATGAGTTCTTGTAGGGCAGACGGCCAGGGCAGGGTCCCCACGGGGCAGCTCTATGTCCCTGTCGGGCACCAGGGCTGGCCACTGCTTCTCCACACGGCTGGACTAAGTAGGTCAGCTGTCACCTCCGCCGGGGTTCAAGCTTCTCACACAAGAGTACATTATCAATCCTATCTCAGGATCAGTTTTCGACAGCTGAGACTGAAATCTTTTTGCCTTTAGAAAACCTCTGTGTATTTTTCAGCCAAGAAATCTGCTTTCTTCCCCCCTTGGTTTTGTAAGGGAGAGACAGCAACTGGAAGAGCGCTCCAGGCACAGCGCTGACCACCTCTAGCCATCTGCTTTGCACAAGAATCGAGATACAGGCACACATCATTTCAAAGCAAACAAAAACTAACACACCCGGTATTTTCAAGTTTGAAAACACATCTTAACAACAAACTTTTTTTTTCCTCTAGATCACTTTGTGCCTCAAAACAGAACCTAACTGGGGAGAGAAGTCATACTTGCTATTTCAAGTGACTGCCTAAATACTTCTCCATTTGATAAATATCTATACTCTTCTGATCCTGCCAGCAACAATAAATGTTATAACATCAGTCACAACAATGAATAGTTTGGCTTTTTTTTAAAAAAGCACCTCTCCCAAACTACTTTTTCCTCACCCGCATTTCTGAAACGCACAGGTCACTGTAGGTACATTATTTTAAAAAAACCTTCTTGTTTCTGTGTTTCAGCTACAGTTTTATCCCGAACCTGATTTATCATAACCAGTATCTCTAGAGCAAACACTACCCTAAACTTGAGATTGCTGGACCACTGTGGGACAACAAACAGGAAGGTGGATTGGAATTCAAGTGCTCTGGCACTCAGGCAAGTGAATCGAGGATACAGCTGGTAAAGTTCAGTAACTCCCCAGCTGCCGCTACTGCCCTGCCATGCTGCAAATCAAAAATCATTCTGGGGTGCCTGAGTGCTGCTTTTGCTGAGTGGTCACGGTCTCACTGCTCATCTCTGCTGCCTGGGCTCAGGGCTGCAACAAAGGCAAACATCAAATGCAGCAATTTGTATCCCATACCACTTAGGGGAACAGAATCACTCTTCAAAAAAATAAAATGTCCACAGATTTGTCTACTCCAAATCCTTATCTGCAAAACAGGACAAGGTGGCTTATCCTTCCTCATCAGGTAATTGTACTTTCCCTGAAAATTAAGTCCATATATACCTCTTGTAAAAAACTATTTTATTACATACAATGAATAGGAAAAAAATGTTGATTTCCCTTTTTCCCCTATAGAAAGCCTTTTTCTTCCTCACATAAAAAAAATATAGGCAGCAAACAGCTACATATGGGCTTCATGTACATTCACTTCCCCTAATGATACTATCTAATAATTGGATATGCAAAAGGAGAGATGCTGAGTATCCAAGAGGGCCAATAAAATACATATCCCCTTTGCCATACTTGCAACTGAAGGCACATTTATTGTCAGAATGAAACTTCTCAAGTGCTATCCACTTGGAAAACAAGTTAATTAAAATATCTTCTCTCTTCCGTTGCTTCAAAAAGCTTTTAAGTTCCACTTGAAAAGAAATACAAAAGAGTCTTCAGGACAGAAAAAAGTGGGAGGACAGTTTAAAAACTCAAGACCAAGCCTGCAACAAGAGTTTTGAGACATTATTTCTTCAGGCAGTAAGAAGCAGGTAAGACACTACATCTTTGCACGTGTTCTCTATAAAGGCATTTTACAAGCTCTCTCATCTCATCTGTAGTAATGGGGTTTTCCCTTCTTGCCATGCCAGCAGGAGACTGCTGTGCAGATGAGATGATGTCACCTCCTGGAATCCTCCTCAAGCCCTGCCAGCTCAGTCTTCCCAGTAACAGAGATACTGTCTATAAATAGTTATCTGGTGAAAACAAGGTTAGCTAGGGAATTGTGAGGAAAACAAGAAATGATGAAGGCCTTAAAAAAACCCCAACAAACAAATAACCCACATTTTTAAAGATACTGTTCTTCACCTCTGAACATCAGTATTTAAAATTCTTATGAAAAGAAGAGAACCTTTGAGAGAACACCTTTGCCATGTGATAACTCTACAAAATCCATCATCTAAATTTGCCACGCTTCCTAAAATGATCCCAGAAATAGAAGCAATATGAACGTACACAAGGTTATATTCACATAAATGTACTTCAGTCATACAAATCTGCTTTTCAGAACCATCTCTAACAAAAAGGGATATTGCATACTGAGAAACATCACTCCATGCTTTACAACCTTGAAACACAAAGCTGTAGACGGAAAAGCCTCATTTAGGCAAGTGCTGTACTGTTTTCCCAGCATGACATAAATTTCAAACACTACCTCTGCATGTCTTAAAGAGTATTTCCAAAGTTCTATAGAAATGCAAACATGGGAAAATGTCTCTCAAAATATATAAAGTTTTAGTAATCCAGAAAGCCTGGAAGACATTCTGCAGAGAACTATATAGAATTACAGGTTTAAAAGCCCTCCTATGCAACTGTTCTGGTGATTACAAATTGTTGTTAAGTACATGATATTCAAAGGGGGACTGAAAGTAAACACCACTCACAAAGAATTTCAGCAAACTTCTACCATGCAGGGGCTCAGATTTTTAAGATTCTAAGACATACAAAGATATACACTGAAAACAGAATGTCTTAAGCATTAAGTCAAATCAGTGTATCAAGGCATGTGACATTTAAGTAGTGTATGTACATCCTGCAAAAGTAACAGGCACTGCTGGTACATACAGGCCTATCTGATGATAAATAACACACGCCTTTCGCCTAAGGTGAGAAGTGTTCAGAGTGGTTTAGGGGGATTTTCACAAGTGCTGGTGTGCAGAAACCCAAGCAGAGCTCTGCCTAGGTTGGCAAGAGGAAAGTGGTCTCATTTTCGTGCAACAAGCCTATGTCAGACACATATAAAATATTTCTGAAGCCTGAATTTACAACACTGAAAATTATTACTTCAGGTTTTCAGGGAAATCAAGTTCATCTCTGACACCATTTGATATTACACCTGCCCAATTCCTTGATGAAATACCTGCTGCACCTTGTGAGAGCAGAAAGTGTCATAAAGAAATAAGAGAATATACTACCATAAACCAATTGTCTTAGCAAAGAAATGGCAAAACAAGCCAAATGAATTAATGAGTTAGCTTAAGAGCACAGTGTCAGGGTAGTAAAAATATCCTCTTCAGTGCTGTACTGACTAAATGAAACAGCTGTCTAAATATTTGAGTTTTTCTGAAAAAACATTACTATACTATGGCAAACAGTGAAGCTAATACTTTCACACAGTGAAGAAAAAAGAAGTGACCAGAAGCAAAGGGAACCCTCACAGTGATGTTAGCTAATTAACAAAGCTATTTTCACTGGAGAAAAACTGCATGAGAAACTTCTGTAGGTATTGTGTCAAGCAAGGAAATGAAATTAAAACAGACTAGGCTAATGCAAGGTGCTAAACGAAGGCGTCAGTTCAAGTGAAACCAGCCTCACTGCTGACAAAGTGCACTGAAAGAGCTCATTAGAAGAGGGCTGCCATCGTTTAATCTGCATCTCAATGACTGCCACAAAACAGATCTAAGCCTACCTGGGAAAATCTTTACATTATTAATTTTACTCTGAGCAATGAAATAGAATTTCAGTGAAATCCTGGAACACACTGAAAAGGCAACTACATCAAGTAATGTATCTCAGATCTGAAGCTGAGATACAGAGACCCCAATAAAGAGAAAATGTGGCCATTAAGACTAGTCTTCATTTCATGCCAGAAGTCATGCACAGTCTGAATACCTCCAGGTCCAGCTGCCAAATGAACAAGGTTTTCCAAAGTAAGTGCTCCCTTCTCCACAAGGATCCTCTTAATAAGGAATTAACAGCAACAACATGGAAATTACACTGTGCTAAAAAAAAGTCATCTCCTGTAAATTATCCAGAACATGCCCCTTCCATACCTGACATTTTAATTTGACTTCCCTGAGAATGAAATGGCAAATGGCCTCAAGGTTGAAAGTCAATGTTTTGAGTTTGTCTGCTTTCATTTGACTAAAATAAAATAAAAGAGATAGAAATTTCATGTTTGTAGCACTGGGACAATCCCTTACAAAGTGACAAACTTACACAAACATTAGTTTTAAAATTTTAGCCCCAGCAAATTACATAATCAGAGTATAATGATTAAGTATAAACACAAATTTGTTTTTATGCACTCCCCTCTCCCAAGAATAAATTAATTTCACAGAAGGCTCAGATAAGTCTTCCCCTCTCAATTACCAAAATAAGCATTCTTCTTACTTGCAATAGCACCTAAATTGAAAGCAACTTCACTGAGCTCAAAAGCCAATCTCAAGCATGCCTCAAACTAGAAGCTCCATACATGCTATAAGAACTATTAATTTCTTTTTCCTCAGAAAATGTCTCGTTCCTCCATTTTTGTGCAAGTGTCAAGACTTCCATTTCAAAATATCATATTTAAAAAGCAAAAGAGTCATTAGGATCTATAGGATATCTCACTCATCAGTGCAAGCAGCCCCTACTACAAGTCACATCAAAAGGCAAGTAAACCATTTCTCCAAGTCCAGTGCTCTGTGCAGTTGGATAGATCAGGAAAAAAGGATAAGACAGGAAAAAACATTGACTCTAGCTACAACCTAATACTCCAAACACGGTAGTTAGGCTGGCTCAAAATGAGTAGTTCTGCCAAATACAGGGCAGAGGAAAGACAGCCTTTCCCTGTACCACAGGGCTGGGGAACATGCCCAAGACTGTGGTAGGTCACTGCTGCAGAGACCCCCAGGCCACTTCTCGATGCATTAGGCTCAGGTACCAGAACCAATTTAACTCTTGTAGCACAGAGCCTCCTGTAGGCAAATGCACCCAGCTGAGCAGCTGAGCCTGTGCTGACTCAGATGTGTACACTACAGCCTGCTTTGTTATTTTACCTGCTTCTGAGGCGGCTAGTGACAGCCCCTGGCAATCATCCGGGCCTGCTCTTCCCAACTTGAGAGGTGCAATCACCCTTGAAACACTGCACAGAACAAGTGAGACACGAAGAACCTTCCCACTCCAAGAACCACATACTATAATAAGCCAAGAATTTTCAATAGTAAAAATTAGATATGGACTAGAAAAAGCTGAGAAACCCTGACTAATACCAGCCCCTGCACACTCTGCCATCTTTAGACCATCTCTACCACGCACAGCGTAATTTCTCTGCAGAAGCACTGCAGGCAGCTACATGAACAGAAGCAGATATCCCTGGCTACAGCAGTGTAGCTCTAAGGCTGAGCTGACAGGCTCTCAGCACGGTTAACTTGCTGCTCTGTTTTCAGAGTCCATTTCCATGCTGTACACCATGGCTACGGGACCATGAGGGTTCCCTTCTTAGGGCAGCTTTTATTTGTGCATCTTTGCAATGGTGTCAATATTTCATCTAGCTCTTGTAAGTCTCTGGAGTATTTTTTTCAGACTTTGAAACATTTGTAATTGGAAAATTTCAATCCTAGCTCCACCAAAGCAAATGAAAATAATTTATTTTAGCTTCAGTAGAAATGAAGAATACGGAATATTGATAGTTGATCAATATTCTGTTGAATATTTGATCTGTATTCTGTTGAATAGTTGATCTGTACCTTTCTTATACCATCTTTTTTAATCATTCAAGATTCAGACATTCCCGAACCTTTTTGTTTTCTAGGCTAAAAAACCCCAAAGCCTTCACATATTCCCTATAGGCTGAATTTTTCAAACCTCGTGTCCAAGCCTTGTTGGTGCCATTGAGATCCTGTGCCTTTATCTACCACATCCTCCTTTAATTATAAGTCTAAAACAGAGGCTAAAAGCACACTGCTGAGCACAGAAGAATAATTATCTCCTCTGCCATTTATCTGACATGTTTCATCACTTATACAGCCCTAATGAAATCTCAATGTAATGCACACCACCCCTGACAAGTTCAGTTTGCAAAGCCACTGTGATTCCTAGATCCTTCCTGGCCAGCACACTGCCTAGCCCATTTATATCTGTACATTTGATTTCTCCTAAGCATAACACTTTACAGTTGTCTTTATTAAATTTCACCTCATTGATTTCAAACCATTTTTCCAATTCATCATATGAAATTCTAAATCTGTCCTCCTAACTGTTTATAATCCCTTCCCGCTTCATCTTCCAAAAATACTCAAATTATCCTCTCTGACAGCGATAAATGGATGATGAATACTGAGCATATCGACTAGTAAACAACTTAAGCCAGCCTCCTCCAGGAATTAACTTAATAGTCTGAGAGCAAACAACCAAGCCTAGCTCAACATTTCAGACTGATTTCTCAGTGGACTGAAGCATTGCCTGTCATCATCCAGGCATTCAAAAGAAATCATTTCTCTGGCATCTGCTTTAACCAATGTCATCTCATTTCTGTGAATGCTTCTTTCCTCTGCTCTATGCTGTAGCTACAGTTTCAAATGCTAACATTTAGTTTGGTGGTCAGAGTTTGAACGGGGCTTGTTTTTACCATCATATACCTATTTATTGTCCTAAAGAAAATTATCATTGCCAAAAGTATGTAATTAAGCAGGAACCAAAAAAATACCTCAAAAAAGAAGTTACTATTTAAGGAATGAATCTAGCTACATGAGCTGCAGACCCCTTGTCAAGTTTTCAGATATAAGACAACGACTCCAAAACCACGTGCTCCCCTAAGCAGGGAAAAACCAAAAACCACCCACCTCCCCAAGCACACAAAAGACACAGATAATAAAAGTATACTAAATGATCCATGTGCTTCAAATAAAGCAGAAACACACGTATGTAGGTTAGAAGATGATTCACTTGGCTGAGGAACTATTTTATGTTTGCAAAGGTATACAAAAAAAACCTCTTACTGTTTAAGTCCCAAAAGAGCAACTATTCTTCAGCCAGAAAGCTATGCAAGCTTGGGCTTTGTCAACAGAGATCAAAATAATTTTATTTAATTAAAGACTTACATCTTCAATTTAAATCACAGAACCTTAGAGAAAACGTCATATAAACAAACTACAGTTTAATCTATCAAAATTCTGTAGCATCAGCAGTCAACTGTAACATTATACAGATCGCTTCAGCAAGAGAAGTGCCAGGCTTTTCAGGAGCTATGCTTATCTTCCTGTTGCTGTGTTTGGCACACAAATGCTCACTTCTTCCTTCCAATGTCCATTACTGGCACCATTTCTTGACTCTACAACCCCTTAGATTTGCTTCTGGGTTTAAAACAAGAAGATAATGAATAATACCCCTTCTCACAGCTCAAAACTTGATCTGTGAATTCCCTCACACCCTGAATTTTATACACCAGACACACTCAAGCACCTCTTCTTGAATCAGGAGAGCTTGTGAGGAGTCCAGCTGCAGGTGCCTTCTGCAGCCCACCCCAGGATCCGGCAGCTCTGGCCGGGGCAAAGCTGCACAGCACCCAGGCACCCTGCCAGACACCACAAGCTTCCTCTTGTTAGAAAATACAACAGAGGAGACCCTGGCAGAGGGAAAAATATGCTAGCCATAATTTCTCATCCCAAAATGGAGTCCTGGTGTAACTGAAACATATATGTGGACCTGGGAAACTACCTTGATCCCACCGCTTTGGATGAGCCTAGGCACAACTCATCTCCTCATTCTTCCACCTTACCACTAAACCTTCTCTGTAGTTTTGGAGACTGCCCAAAGAAGTCTCCAGAACTGAAAACCTAACTTATAAATCACATCAGTGTTTTTAACAGTTTTTATATAGTGTTGTAATTTTGTAGTTTGAAGAAAAGCAAAAGCTTTGCATTTCTTTTTCCTGTTTCATGCAAGACTGACCAAGGGAGAACAGTAATGTATCTGTTACATTCTAAAAGGAGGCATACATGTATAAACTAAATCCTGTTCCTTAGGGGAGCAATTAAATCCTTATTTATTCATACAAAAAGAGAAATGCACATTTCTCACACTTCAATCATACACATTTTTTCTATAAGTTAAATACCAAAAAGTACAACCTACTACTCACAAAAAGTACTCACCTACTACTAACTAACTAAATTAAGGTCATCCATACTTCATTTCCTTTGAGTGAAGTAAAACAAAGCAGTATTTGATAATTGACAATATCATGTATCATAATAAAAGTAAGCCTTTTCATGAACCCATTAGGGAGTTCTTCAAAATGCAGAACAAATAAGCACAGTCATACAAGTTGGCAAATTTGCTTCAAAAGGATGTTTTAGGTCATGTGAATCTTGCCACTGACAAGTTAAACACAAAATAATGATAAAACAGGAAACACATGAACACTGGCCTTCCTTTTCAATGGTTTCTATTTCATATCACTATGCTTCTGTTTAACAAGGTTTGGAAGTCCACTTACAAAAAAAAGAAAAAACATCTAACAAAAGCATGCTTAGAGTTTAAATAAATTTTCTATTCTCTTTGTACAAACTTCATTTTAATTGTTAATAAGTAGCCACCTCAGCAATCACAAAAATTCCAAGAGCACTGCTTCTTCCTGTCAACCACTAACTGCATTATTATTCAGATTTTATTTATTTTACTTTTAAGGTGAGAGACAACATTTATACAGAGTGAGCAGCAAGATAGCCATGTGAAAAGAAATGAAACCACATTTTTTGGATCAAGCCAAATTTTTCATTTGTTACATGCTTCATGCCAAGGCTCCCTCAGGCTTGAGGGAGAGCCAGGGCTTTACACCCAAGTTGTTAAACACACATAGTAAAAATTTATCAAGGAGAAGGTTTTCACAAATGTGCAACTAATAATTTCCAAAACTGCTCTGAGAGCATGTTAGCATCTGCATGGATCTGAAAGGCTGACAGACAAAATGTTCAACAGGTCAGGCAGCTGAATATCCTCAACAAAATATCCAGCAAGAGGCTCCTGCTGTGCTGCCAGCAGAACCATACACCACTGTCACTGTCCTGCTCACCCCCTTGGGGCACAGGACCTTCAGCTTGACACCTCCTGCCATAAATACCCAAGGCAAAAGCCACCGACTGGCATTACTGGTGAGCCATATGCCATGTTACACTGCATGGGAGCAACTCTCCCTCCCTTTTACTCTCTTTTACTTCCATAATTACAGCCACAGCTCGAGAAGACACGAAGCCATGTACCAAGAAACACAGTGTACTTTCCAATCTGTGTCCCAGGCAGATATCTCCATATTTAAATGGAAAATGAGCGAGCAAATCTACTGAGACATCATCCACACAACCCAGGTGTGGGAAAGTCTTCCGACTTCATGACCAGGAACACCAGGCACCAGAGCATGGTGTTCAGAAAAGGGTGGGAGACACCTGGGAGCAGTTGGACAATACTCAACAGCCACTGCAGCATCCCTGGAGGAGCTTTCCACCTCCCACTGCCAAACTGGAAGGAAGCACAGGTATGCAAAAGAAGGTTGTCAGTATCCCACACATGCCATGCATCCTCCAGCCTTCCAAAGTTTTGAGCTTTTCATGTCAGTTTGAAAGGTTACAGTATGCTGTACATATAACTGATGCTACATTAGTGTGGGATAAATTTGTTTGTTTTGTGGTTAGCACACTCCAGTGGATCTTTAAACAATTCAATACAGAAATAAGGAGTAAGACCTTTTATCCATCAGATTCATGTCTTCCAAGCTTTATACATAGTGTCAGAAAAAAACAGCTAATATACTACCCACAGGAAACCTGGCAGACTTTAGAACATTATGTGAAATATATTCATACTGCACCTGTAGACATTCAAGTACTGTAATTATTTTTTCTGAATTTTAAAGGACAGAGTCAGTGACTAAAATCATAGAATATGCTAAGTTGGAAGGGAACCATCAGGACCATCAAGTCCAACTCCTGGCCATGCACAGAACACCTGAAGAATCACACCACATGCTTAAGAGCATTGTCCAAACACTCCTTGAACTCAGTGACCGCTTCCCTGGGCAGCCTGTTCCAGTGCCCAACCACCTGCTGGGTGAAAAACCTCTTCCTGATATCAAACATTCCCTTGGTCACTGGTCACAAGATTGGTACCTGCCTCTCTGTTTTCCCTTGTGAGAATGCTGAAGACAGCAACGAGGTCTCCCCTCAGCCTCCTCCAGGCTGAACAAAACCAAGTGACCTCAGCTGCTCCTCGTAAGGTTTCCCCTCCAGACATTCACCAGCCTCCTTACCCTCCTATGATGCTCTCTAATAGCTTAATGTCTTTCTTATATTGTGGTGCCCAAAACTGCCCCCAGGACTCGAGGTGAGGCCACCCCAGTGCAGAGCAGAGCGGGACAATCCCCTCCCTGGCCTGAACAGCGATGCTGTGCCTGACGCACCCCAGGACACGGGTGGCCCTCCTGGCTGGCAGAGCACTGCTGGCTCATCTGCAGGGACTATGAGAAGTTTTCCCAGCATCATAATTCCAGCAGAAAACAGTGTTGGTCGTTTGTGATTAGCTAGCTTCATTTTTGGTTTTTCTGCTTTGGCATTCCCTTGGTATATTTCCAGCATATGAATGACATGCACATTCTGTATTTAAAAAAAAAAAGACTATCCTAATGAGGCACAAACCATCAGGCCAAATGTAACTTCTGTTCAGCCTGGATTATTTGGTCCCAATAAAGAGAGATGGATGCAAAAAACTATCAAGCTGGAAGCCCAGGTCTATAATCTTCCATACTCTAACCACTAAGGATGTCCAGAATTACAGACAATTCCTACAAACACAGGGCCCAAATAATTCACCCCTCAGTGAGCAGGAGACTTCCCCAGGGGAGGTGGAAATCACTGCAGAAGGTCAACAGGCAAAGGACTGGCCAGTGGCTCAGCTTTCTCCACTATGGACAGAGAACACCACTGGGATTTCCAGCTGGGTGAAATTCAGCTGACCATGGACAGTGACAGGGTTGCTATTAGTTTCCAAATATCAGTCAAAGAAGCGTGTCTGATTAATTCAATTTTGCAGCCTTTTGAGTGATGTTAGAGGCAGCTGCTTGTCTCAAGATATCAGATTAAAAAAACACCATAAAACCTCGCATGTTCCCACCCACAAATATGGATTTGGATCTATTTACAGAGGCCTCATTCTCAGTGTTGCACTCATAAACAGTAAGGATTATATTTTAAAGTCACGACAGCCTATGCTCTGAACACAGCTAGAAGAAAGTTCTGCTGCAACACTGGTAATGAGATTTACAAGGAAATGTTCCTACACATGGACAAATGTTCCAGTGTAAGGGCAGCTCTGCATTCATTCAGGAGTTTCCAGTATAGGAAAAGATTTCTGTATGAAACCAAAATGTACAGAATATTCTATTTAAAAGGCAATATAGCAAGTCTGCAATATAGCAAGTCTCCTCCTTTGTTGATTTTAAAATAAGATGCACGTAACTTCTTTGTTACACTTCATCTTTGGAGAATATAATAGTTCATATACTGCACGTAGTCATTTAAAAAGCTGAAATGCTCAACCCAATTACGCCTTTTTAAAGAAATTAGTGCAGTTTTTCAAATATGCAAAAGTCAACAAAAAGGGACAAGCACATCCATAGCTGTACTTTACAATTTTCAGGTGTGCTATCAGATGTTCTACAAAATGGTCTTCATTTTAGAATAGATATTTAATATTGACTTTAGTTAGTTATTCTAGTTAGTTATTCAATTGGTTAAGTAGTTAGATTTGTGCCTTGCATCACTGATGAAATCATTCTGAGTTTTAGCAATCAGCTAATGAGCTTTGGGAAGCAAAAAGCAGAAGACCCTCAGCTTCTCTTTCCACCTTCTACAGAAGGAAAAACATTTTAAAGTGGCACAGACGCTCTTAATCCTACATCATGCAGAGGATCACGGGTCATTCCTAACAAGAGGTGAGAGTCTCCTGACCTGTATTATGTTACAGGAATCATGGCAACAGCACCAGAAATGCTGAAGCTGCTCTGTCTGGATGGTGGAAGACTACAGAAGGAACCAGGCCACGAGCAGAAAGTGGAGTGCTCTCAAATGGAGGGGAACAACAACCAAGACACCCTTGGCAAGCAGAGGTTACTGGTGTTCAGTAGTTAACCTGGGCAGCCACCCTCCATCCCCCCAGAAGGATAGGCGGCAGCAGAATTCATTCAACACATACTTTTTTTATAAATTAAAAAACAAAAAGCATTTCACAGATCAAAAGAAAACTGATGTCAGAGATGTTCTTAGTACTTTATGTCACCAGGTTAAAGCAAGAGGATGACAAAGTTTAAAAAGAACTGCAACTTTTTTTTTTAATTAGCAAGACATCATAAGATGAATAATATCTGGCACCAGTACCAAAAATACTTCATTAAGTTACTAAACCAGCAATTTGGACTTGGCTTCAGGCAAGACCCTGAGAAAACAGGTCATCTTCTAGGCTTTGCAAGAAAATTTCAAGGGTTGTACCTCCCTCACAGACAGGATACTATGCCTCTTAGTTATCTTCAGCTGACCATGGAACAGAAAATGAGGTATCAGCAGGAAAAAGTTTTAGTCCAACTCCACTTCTACAAAACCATAAAGTATCAAACTCCAGCCTCTTGTAGATGTTTACAAAAGCACTACACTGAAATTGCTCTTCTAATCATTCTGAGTGCACACAAGATTTTTAGGCATTGGTAATAACTTCTGTAAAACACCAAATTACATCATTCTGGAAAAAATAACTAACCTTTTAAGAACAGAAAAACTAAAAGAGAAAACTTGGTCTTTGAATTTAAGATTCCTACTACATTTAATTAGCTTGTCTCCAGACCACCCATATATGATTTTGTGATTTATTAGAGAACTTACCATCACAGACAAGTAAACTCCTTTGGCCTCTTGAACTAATCTAAAACTAAATACTTTCTTTTCATAGAACTTAGTGACGATCATTTACCAGCAGCCATTTACAGAAACTGTTTAGGTTAACAGAGATAAGGCAAACAGTATTTACCAATCTTTAAGTGAATTTACTCAGCCCTCTATAAACTGTTTTGCTTATCTGATACATTGAGAAAGGACTGACTGCTGGTACAGAGAGAACCACAGCCAATGCCTGGAGTCACTGGTTCCTCAGCCATACCACAAACCTGCATCAGCAAAAAAAAAAAAAAAAAAATTAAAAAAAGGGGAGAGGGAAAGAGAGAAATGGCTGCACTTGTCACTTCATGTAGCTGGCTCAGGCACAAACTCAAGCATAAGCTTGTCACCCTTCCCTACAGAGGTTTTCTTGCATGAAGTCCAGGTAAGCCACACTGCCTGTGCTAAGCCACCTGCCCTTGTGACTGCTCTGCACACTCAGCAGCCAAACCACTGCCTCTTGCAGATATGCGACCACTTGACAGCCTCCACTGGCTCTTACATTAGTTGAATTAAAAGCAAAACAGTCTCTGTACAGCTGAAACAAGTACTTTATTAGACAAGATTAAAGAGACTGATCCATTTCTGCTCATGTCCAGTCCAGTATGGGGAGGCTTAGGAATACTGCTCCAGTATGAAATACTAAAAAAGTTTTATAAACACCTGCAAATATCCCCTTCAGCTTCTTTTCAGCTAATTGAGTTTAGATAGAAAGTTGTTTTTTGTAAAAAAGCAACAATAATTTAAAAGTGACATATATATAAAAGGAATCCCAACTTAGACCTACACAACCTTGTCGTCATCTTAATGCAAAAGTTTCGTACCTTCTTGTCATCTTAATGCAAAAGCTTCTTACCTTCTTGGTGATTTCTCATGGGCAGCTCCTCGCAGTACTGACACCATCTTCTTCACTGCACTCCCAACAAACTCCCTCCGATCTCCTTCACCAGCCAACCTACTCTTTTACAATACCCATCCTAATTGGCTCTAGCTGTGGCCTATTAAGGGCAGGCCTGTTCCTAATTCTTGATAATTAGCACAGCTGTAACCCCTTAGGGGTGAGATTACTTTCATTACTATCTCTATGCTCCTACATCTCATCCATCCACACCACCTTTTTTACTTCTGTATGCAGATATTCCCATAAGGATGATTCTCCTGACAGTGCACCTCAGCTAGAAAAGTGCTATAAGAATATGATTTTCTCCTCTTTTGCAGAGACCAAAATGGAAGTAGTCTCTCACATAATGTTTGATCTGATTTTCTGTACTTGCTAGAATTGGGTATTTTTCCAAAAGCTTTCTGGCACAAGATCTCAAAGAACACCAACCTTTCGACACACTTTGTTTTCTTCGTCTTTGGGATCAAGTCACAAATTGACTCAGTTCAATAAAACAAAAAAAGTGGGAGAAGGACGGGAAGAGGCAAGGGATAAAAGCGAAAGGAAAGATGAAGTGGGACAGGGTCTCCTCTCCAGACACTGCCACCACTCCCTCTGCAAGCTATCATCTGTAACCCACAGAACAGGTGTTCTGCAAACAGAGAGGACAGATCTTGGTCCTTCTTTTCATTAAATGCACAAGTCATAAGCCTTTGTGAATAGCAATGTCAACTTCTACTTGAAATGCAAAACCACTTTTTTAATTGTTGGCATGTGATCATGGTGAAAACATGAACAATTATTTCTCAGTAGTTCTCCCTAATGCTGTAAACTTATGATGCTTTCAATTTTTAACAACACTTTATCTGAGAAGTTGCAAGCAATTTATTCTCTATATACAGCTCTCCTATTAATTCCACACAGCTTTTCTTGGGGGAGAAAAATCACCACAGAAGATTCAGATCTTAAAGAATAATCACTTTGCCTTAGGAAGGTATGTATTAGAGAAAATAAAACCTCTTCTTTCTAAAATTTTAAGAGGCTTTTCAGAGAGTATTTGCCTTAATTAATCACTGCTAGATATAAAAAAAACAAATTACTGCAAACTATACTGGGATCCAAGCAGTTTTCAAGGGCTGGGATAATCTGTACTTGGCTGAGTGCCCATGAACATCCTCCAGGTCTGAGGATATAGCAGAGCAGTGTACACTCGGTTCTAAGATACAACAAAGCCTTTGGAGAGTTAAGTGACTGCACATCTGAGTCACTGTCTGAATGAGACATTTTGGCCTTTCACACACTTCCCAGTGCCAGAGAGACTCTGGATTTCAGTGAAGTTATAGCAGAGAGAAGACGAATCAAAAACAAAAGGTGCTGCAAAAGCAAAAGACTCTTAAACTTTTCTCACTGTAAACTTTTAAATATTATTCTGCAGGCAGCTCCACTACTTTCCATCCATAACAATTCAGGCAAAGTTAATAAAAGGTAACAAGTATTGCAGTTTAAAACGAGACAAAAAGGGGAAGCTGTGACTCCTCCAGAGAAGATGAAGAGATTTGCTACTGAAAACACAACTGACTATATTTGGAGTCAAGGCTTTGTAACAATTTGTAACAGTAACAATTCATACTCTCATTTAAAGATTAAACCTTGCTTTTGTTCCAGAATCCTAGTTGTGGAGATCCCATTTCCTACACCTGAGGGGATGTGGCAGGGAATACATATAATCTATGTTAAGAAAAAAACAAAACTGTACAAGGAGAACACACATATGCATGCCAAATCCAATGCTTTCACCAGACAGGTAATAACAAGTGGCACTATTCTGAGAGCAATATTGATGTAACAGATTGGAGCACTAGATTCCAAATGAGAAGAATAAAATGCCATTTGTGACTCTGCTGCTGGGATTTTGGAAGACTTATTGTAAGGAAAATAAAAGTCAACATTGGATTATATTCTGCACAAGGAGAAATAAACATGATTTGTGACAAAATCTTCCTGGCTGTTTTACAAGGCATAGGAGTGAGCAAAACCAAAAGGGAAGTAAAAGGAATACCACTGACCTCACTGCACTTTTCTCCTGGGAGAACTAATGGGCCTGCTTCCACTATTCTTTAAGAAAACCTTGAGGTAATTTATGTACATCAGCATACAAAAGGCAACCTTTAGGGGAGGGGACTGTACACCTAAAAAGAAAAAAAAAAAGCCAGCAAAATCAGAAATTCTCAA
>VYZP01053242.1:0-24678 GCA_013400635.1 Hypocryptadius cinnamomeus
AAATTTTTTCCTCATAAATTCCAGGAATGGGTTCTTTCTGCTGTTTTAACTACTTCATGTAACAAATAATCTTTGCAATAGGAGAATTTGGCTCATCATGCAGATTTGTGTTCTTTATAAGTGGAAAATAATAGCAGACAGTGTTCCTCCTGTGTCACTGCTTTTATTCCAGTCAAGGTTGATAAAATATTTCTTGGAGAGAAATGAACAAATCAACCTGCATGGGAAACCTGACGATGATGACGATGACGACGACGATGATGATGATGATGATGATGATGATGATGATGATGATGATAAGCGCTAGTTTGGGGGTGACATTCTGGTGTAGTGCAGTTACTTCTCTGTGGCACTTGGGATTTGGCTGGTGAGGCTTGATAGGAGATCAATGAATGTCCTTAAGGCTGAGATGAAAACCATGCATGGTGTTACTGCTGGAAGAGCTGTTTGGAGGAGCCTGAGTGTTCCCAGAATAGTACAGTTCCTCTAACATAGCTACAAGCAACACATCCAGCTCCAGAGAGATTCTTTTTTTAGGCTTGGATCTAAGGAGGTGGAGGGGGGGGCGACGAACAGTAGAAGGCTGACAATGACAAGCAGGCATTCATTTGAAGGAAAGTAATACATCTACTAAACTCCTAAAGACTAACAGCATAAAGCCTTGGCAATCCCATCGCTTTCCTCACATATAGTAATGTCAGGATTTTGGTGTTGTTAGAAAAAGAAAAAAAGAGCACAATGTTTAAGACTACAACATAGCATTTTGCAGCATTATAGTAATAATAAATACAATGCAATCTGGAAGTATATAAAATAAGAGTGCTGTTTTTGCCTTTTTGTCTGGGCTTAGGTGTTGCAGTCAGTCCTGCATAGTCATATACATCAGCCAAGTGGCAGCACATGCAGGCCCTGGCAGTGTAAAAAAGCCACTAGATTTTGCAATAATTGCACTGTAACTTTATGAAATGTCCTGCACAGTTAGCATCCCACAGCATACTTATTGTTTTGTATAGTCACATGATTTAATGCCCCTGGGCTGCATTTTTGAAGGGATTATCTGGGTGTTTATGTTTTTCACTGCTCCTGGAAGAGCTCACCTTCCTGAGCAGTCTGGTGAATGCAGTTCAGCATGTCTCAGCTCCTCCATGGAAAGAAAGGAAAGATCTTGTGGTTATACCCAGATATTTCATTTTCTTAGGCATCAGGTACTTACTCTCTAGACAGCTTGGTTCTCTGGCTTATAGCTGTGGATTTCCCTGCTGTCTTGGTCGTGTGCAGAAAATACAATTCAATTACTTCTTCCATGTGGAGAAGATGCAGAGAGTCAGCAGTGATAGATAGATCCCTGCAGGGCAGAAAGACCCATCCTCTGAAAAATAATGAACCCTGTAGCAAAGGAAAAGAAAAAGAAAAAAAAAGCTTGGAAAAACACAGCTTACAACTGAAGACCCCACGGCCCTGAGTGAACTGAAGTTGAAAGTTCATGTAGCTTTGAATCATTGCTCGAGGCTCTCTTCAGAGTCAAAGGGATCTCACTGGTTACACATTTAATCCTGCTTTAGCGGCTGCAATCAAGTCAAAAGTTTTTACTGTTTGGGAGGGTTTTGAGTGAAAGCTGATACCGTGTGTGGCGAGAGAGAGCTTTCTTCAATTCCACAGATCTGAAATAATCAGTACCACAGTGTGAGCTCCACTTCATTCAGATGCAGTGTAGGCCAAAACTTCTTTCCTAGTCCTGGATATTCTTCACAGAGGTGCCAGCCTGAACATTTCTGAAGCAAACACTGGCATTATCAACCACAGCAGCACCTGAACAAGTGATCTGATTTTAAAAATGGAAACTGTTGGTGCTTTTTCACCTCTGAACATCAGACAGTATGTTCACAGCTTTCTCTGGATGGAGGCATTTGATATTAGCCACTGTTTTGCAGTTTTCCCTCTCTTCCATTAGGAATGTGGGTGCAAAAAACTGGGTACCACTATTGTTTGCAATAAGAAGCAGTAAATATCCATTTATCACTGCTTCACCAAGATCACAGTAATTATAAACACAGGTTAATGGGCTGCCTTTGATGTCATTGCATTCATTATTAGGATTTCTCGGCCTACTGTGGAAATCAGTATATTTGGGGATCTTCTTAATGGAAGCAGATCATTTGGATATGTATAAAATTGTTGATCTTGCAAAACAATGTCTGACTATATATTTTTGAACTTCTCTCTCTTCTCCAAACCGAATTTTGCCAGTTATGTTTATGGAAAAAAAAAAATCATTCAAGCAGAACACANNNAAAAAAAAAAATCATTCAAGCAGAACACAGCTTGGAAAACCTTCCCAATGCTCTTTGCCCAACTTGTAGATATGGTGATGTTCACTTCCTCTGCTTACCCAGAACCCTGAACAGATACTATCAATTCAAGGACCCTCTCCACAGTGCATGTGCACTGGTGTAAATCACAAGCAGCAGCACACACTGTGCCCTCAGCAAAGCCTGGGCTGGGTGATGGCAGCCTTGCTCCCACAGAGGAGCAACTGCATCTGCATATGGTTTCAGAGAAATCAGACGGTGGCAGAAGAATAAGACTCTGTGACTGTAGTCACCTCTTCCCAGGTGTCCTGTATATCAATTTTTTTTCCTGGAGAAGCTGGCAAATACATTTGAAACACACACAGGGATATTTTTCAGCCAGTTTAAGCCATGGAGGGGAAGTTTTGCGGGCTATAGAATAGGTGAGTGCAGTTTCAAAAACCTTTACCCTCTTTTTGTAGTCTGACGCCTAATGACAGTGAATTTGGTAGCCTTTCCATAAGGCTAATAAGCATAAGCTTATTAGGCATAAGCATCTGTTTCCATCCATGATGGACCAACTGAATTGCCTCCAAAACTGCTGACATTCTCCTCTTAAAAGTCATTGTCAGCAGCTGAGCAGAATCAAACTATGGTGTGGGGCTTGTGGAAAGAGCAACCCGCCACACACACATCCTTGCCCAGACAAGTCGCACTGCATAGATCTCATTTCTCTAGGAATTCAGACTCTAAAAATATTTTATTTTTGCCCTCTTTTTCTATGCATTTCATTCAGCTGTGCTTCAATCACTCTCTGCCAGCCTTTCTTGCTCTTGTGAGGCTGGAGAAGTCATAAATATGGCAGGTCCCTTTGAGCGTTAATGCTGGATGCTGTCCATGACTGCTGAGCTGCAATATGTGAGCCAGTGATACCACAAAAAGAGAGTTTATATTCCTTCCCTATTACATATTTTTAGTGTGTAAATCCGCAGAGCAGAAGAAATTTATAGCGAAATGAGTGGTCATGGGGAAAGTAATCTTCATATAAAGCAGTGCCAGACACCTCTCTGTTTGGAACTCCTTCTATTGGGAAGTTTCCCACCAGGCTGAATGAAACCTCCAGCCACTGCTGTTCTTTTTTCGTGCCTCAGTTTTGTGCCTCAGTGACAGGGGGGTCAGTGACATTGTTTATCCATTATTCATTTAGCAATGCCTTTGGGAAGAAACTTAATGTCATGTATTTTTCACTTACATGAATAGCAATAAACTGGTTTCTTCTTCAAGCTTGCCTGCGCTGGGAAAATTTTCTAAGTTCTTTTTACAGCCAGCACAGCTTAAACTGTTTGGAGGCTGCAGCAAGGACCTGGTAATAGACAGCATGAGGTGAGTGATTGTTTTTTACCAATGTGGCTTCAGACTGTGGCACAAGCTACACTTAGTAAAACATGAACTATTAAGACTACATAAACCAGAAATACTTTGGCTTTGTTGAAATACACATTACCTGTCTCCCTTGGACTGAAAATGCTTCTATTCCACAAACTGCTCATTCTCCCTTGAAAGGCCTGGCTTTCAGTGGAAGATTTGAGTTTTTTCTTGCTTTGCTTTCCTAGCCTTCTTTAAAGCAGGGTATTTTAAGTCAATATATCACTAACAAGCCCAGATGAGATTTCAGTGCAGCCTTTACTGTCAGAATCAAAATTACATGAAGTACTGAATTTTGAGGCAGTGATATGTGTGCAGTCAAGAAGAGGTAGATTCTGATCTGGCCGGGTGAAATGCTCCCGGTTAAATCCCATCACGTGCGGGTCTCTGTGCAACCAACATATTTGTGCACTAATAAAACTGAGGGGCTGGAAAGAGAAAAAAATTCTTTCTAGGTCTAATAGGAAGGATGTGAATAAATCACAGCTGAAAACATGGAGCAAAAAAGTTTGGTGGATACCCAAGACACGGAGATGGTAGATCCTTTGTTGAAGGAAGGCAGCTGAGGAGAAAGCGGAGGTGCTAACCAGAAGGGAACACTCATGTCTGTCCTCAAGACCTCCTGGTCTTGGCATGAGCAGTATATGGGTCACTGGAAGTGGTGGATTAAAAATTATCCTGTAGTTGCAAAGATACATTTTCTGAAGAAGTGAAATTTGCTGAATTTCAGCTGGAGTCAGACGCACATGTTTCACTCCTTTAGACACTCTCCAAAAATAGGAGAAGCAAGGTGGGTTGTTAAAGCATGAATCCAAGTCCTTGTGTGAAAACACTTCCCTTGGCATGGGAGGCAAAATTTCCACCTCAGGATAAGGCATGGCCAGGTTAGGGTAGCAGAGGCCACGCTCATGGAGCCACAATCAGTCAGAAGTGCTCAGCCTGTCCTGGGAGCAGCAGAGGACCCTGCTTTTCCCACAGCTGCTGTATCCCCTCCATACTGGGCCTCTGGCATCAGGAGGCAGGGGCTGTGCTTTGCAATGTGCCAGGAATGAGGACACAGGGAAGAGGAGAAAGCAGGAAAAAGTAGTTGTCTCTCAGCCTTTACCAAGCCATTTTCCTCCTGAGAACTGATCCAGGACTCCATGTGAAATCAGGAAGCACGTGGCCATACGAAGAGGCACTAGGACCATCCCAAAGGAGGAAGAGAGCCTCTTTCAAAGCAGAAATCATCTGTATTTCCCTTTGGTGTTCCCATACCTTCTCAGTTGGGCTATGCTCTCGTCTCAGGCTATCCCTGGAGTGGGTTTGGCTTCCAGGGTTCCCACAGCTTTGGAGGACAGTAAAATGCAACTGGAACTGTTCACTGACCTCTGCAAAGGGGCTGGTTGGCCACTTTTCCCTCCCCCTTTTCTTTCCAGGGCCAGCCATAAAGGAGATTCAGTAGTCTGTTGGCAAGGGTGTAAACCCAGGTTTAAATTAGCTCATGAGGCCCTCTGTGTGCACTGAGAGGAACCAGCTTGTTCACATCTCCATGTCTTCTACCTGACCAGGAGAATGCCTGATTCCCAAGCTGGAATTTCTGCCTGGCCAAGTGTCCCAACACAGGACCATGATCTGTCTGCTGTGGAACGCCCCTGGAAGGAGGTGCCTGTCTCCCTTCTCTGCTCCCCTGTCCCACAGCCAAAGCAGCCTTACACCTCAGGGCCAAAGCGTGGTGCTCAAAGTTAGGCTGCCATGCACAGGTCTCCCTTGAGCTCTGCACTGAGTGCAAAGGATGCCTGAGGGCACACAGCACCTTTCCATCATCCCAGAATTAGTTTCTCTGCAAAACAGTTTTGTACTTGCAGACACTTGAGGGTGTCATGTCCCTCCTTCTTCTTGCCTCCCAGAAGCTAAGATTCTCACATAAAATTCAAATGAAGATGGTTTTGGTGGGATACTCAGTTAAAAAAGCATGTTGAATGGTGAGACAACAAATCCTTTCTGTCTCTGAGAAATGACTGTATGTGGTCCTTAGTGCTAGACTGCCCAGATTGCCTGCTATCTAATGAACCCTTATCTTGCCTCTACAAACCATTTGATAAAATCAAGGCTTTACACCTTTGCTTTAGTCTATTCTTACTTCCGCTGACAGGGTGGTGAGAACTGCCTTACTAGTTCTTTTGAGGCATTCCTGGTGGCTCTCCAGGTTGCTAAATCATCATTCATGCAGATCCTCTCTGAACTGGTGGCTTAAACACAACTTCCATGCTCTCCCTCAGCTGGATTACAGGATGGGGAGCCAAGGAGTTATCTGACCACCATGATAAAGGCAGCAGGCCCCTCTCATCCCTGCACAGNTTGTCAGTGTCTTCCCATCCTGGCCACAGGGGTTGTAGTGCCAGGTGGAAACAAAGATCAAGGTTTTTCCCAGCATGTGGACCAGGCTACCCCAGCTTCCTGCTGTGTCCTAACTGGAGGTACAACTCCAGCCATGGCTCTGTGAGAAAGGGGTAGCAGGTGATCCTGCTCTGCCACAAGCAGGCATCCATCCAGGCGAAGCAGGGAACGGCAGCAGCACAGCAGTGTTAGCCCCCTGGAAAAAGGGCAGCTCCTCCCCAGAGGGAAGGCAGGCTGCAATGTGCTCTAAGTGGGAATTGGAAGCACCTGTATTATATCCACAAAATAGCCACATAATAATTATGGATAACATAATATCAGCTATGGACTACTGAGGAGAAAACAGCAACATTCCTTCCTATAAATGCAAGGTTGATACTTTTTATCCAATTTATTTGCTACACTTAATTTACATTCTTTTTCATGTGGCTGTGAAAATACATAAGTGTGAATTGCAAACTCCATTTAAATGCCTGTATTTATTTTCATTCTTTCCCCTTTCAGTAAAATTTTTGGTGGCAGAACAGCTTCTGATGGAAAATTTTCATACACATCTCTGGGTTTTATTTTATCTGTTATAAATTATTTCATAGCCAGATATTGCCTTAATTGTTTACATACTAAGTGGGGACAGATAATGTGTAGCCTAGGCTTTATTTAGCAACTTAAACTAAAATGTTACTGAGTGGTTGGTAGACAAAACATTACATTGTAAGGGTTTGGTTTTTCTTTTTCCCTTGCCCTGTAATATTTTACTTTGATTAAAGCTGTACTGAGGTAAAATTGCACATCTCACGCAAAAAGCAATTTACCTCAGCTCTTATTGAAGTTAACCGTACTTATTTGTCCTAGCATAATGTATTTTTCTAGCTGCATTCTAACTGCAGTCCTTTATCATATGAACCAAGCTAGATTTAATCAAATTCAGTTTGTGTTGTGAATTTTAAGACATTTGTTCAATTAGTTGGAATAAAAGCAAAACATTTGGAAGAAAGATTAAAGTTTAAAATGCTGTTGCTTAGCTGGGCATCCAATGCTTCTTCTGCAACTTTCTCATCCCACGATACTGCTCATGCTTGAAAAGGCTCCCCAGTCTTTTTTTTTCTTTTCTCTTTCTGTTCCTCAGATTGCTGGTGATGCTCATGGGATGGGGAAGATAAGAGTTATTTTATCAGGTTTCAACAACCAAGGCTAAGACCTCGTGGTTATTCCTCCTGTTGTGTCTGTCATGAGCTTTTTCTGGGCTCTGATGGATGGAACCACATTCAAGCTGGGGGCCTTCTTCNCTCAGAAGCCTGCAGCTTGATGATTCACCAGCACAAGCTTTGATGACTCCTACCCTCCAGTGCTGTTTCCTGCTCTATGGTTACACTGGTTGCCCAGCTGGCAAGCTGAGAGGAAACCTGCAAAGAGAGGGTGTTGAGCCAAAGGAGCCTTGCAGTGAACAGAGCAGGCTTTGACTGGTGTGTCATCCACTTTTAATATGATCAGGTGTCCCCTTGGAGAGTGTGTCTCTCATGTATACTGCATGCTAGGCAGTATATTCCTGTGGCACGTAGAAATATGGGAGTGCAAAACTCTTTTGAGNTTTCCCCTTTCAGTAAAATTTTTGGTGGCAGAACAGCTTCTGATGGAAAATTTTCATACACATCTCTGGGTTTTATTTTATCTGTTATAAATTATTTCATAGCCAGATATTGCCTTAATTGTTTACATACTAAGTGGGGACAGATAATGTGTAGCCTAGGCTTTATTTAGCAACTTAAACTAAAATGTTACTGAGTGGTTGGTAGACAAAACATTACATTGTAAGGGTTTGGTTTTTCTTTTTCCCTTGCCCTGTAATATTTTACTTTGATTAAAGCTGTACTGAGGTAAAATTGCACATCTCACGCAAAAAGCAATTTACCTCAGCTCTTATTGAAGTTAACCGTACTTATTTGTCCTAGCATAATGTATTTTTCTAGCTGCATTCTAACTGCAGTCCTTTATCATATGAACCAAGCTAGATTTAATCAAATTCAGTTTGTGTTGTGAATTTTAAGACATTTGTTCAATTAGTTGGAATAAAAGCAAAACATTTGGAAGAAAGATTAAAGTTTAAAATGCTGTTGCTTAGCTGGGCATCCAATGCTTCTTCTGCAACTTTCTCATCCCACGATACTGCTCATGCTTGAAAAGGCTCCCCAGTCTTTTTTTTTCTTTTCTCTTTCTGTTCCTCAGATTGCTGGTGATGCTCATGGGATGGGGAAGATAAGAGTTATTTTATCAGGTTTCAACAACCAAGGCTAAGACCTCGTGGTTATTCCTCCTGTTGTGTCTGTCATGAGCTTTTTCTGGGCTCTGATGGATGGAACCACATTCAAGCTGGGGGCCTTCTTCATGTACTGGAGTCTGTCGGGAAGCCACACTGCTGCTACCCAGTTCCTCTCTAGACTTTCCAGTGCCCCCCAGCTGCTTTCCTATTACTCTCCTTGTTGCCACCTGGTGGAAAAGTTGCCATTATTCACTCATTTTGGCCCTTCACACCTGGGTGTGCAGCTCAGTGAGACCAGCACAGGAGCTGAGGGACATCAGGGAGAAAGGTCAGACCCTAACACACCTTTCCAGCAAGCAAATTACTTTCTCCTCTCACCTCTCTATTGCTCCCCCTTGTTTGCACCCAGACAAGGTATTTTGGGCTATCAGAATGTTTTTGCCTTGTTGTCCTGCCAATGAAATACAACATTCATTTATTATTATTGCATTACTTCTATCAAGAAAAATTTATGCTTGTTGTTACTATGTCTTATTTTCCTCATCTGGGAATTCTTACCTAACTTAGCTTAGGCTCTCCAGTTTGAGTGATTTGAAAAGGCCACGGTAAAAAAAATGGTGAGAAATAAAAATGTCTTAGTGAAGTCAGAGTCCACTCTCTCAACTGAGAAGCACAGTGTTTTCATATTTTGAGACAGTTTCTCAGACAGCCAGACAAGGTGACATTAAACAAATCACACTAATTACAACACAATTTACGTAGAGAGATTTTACTGGCCTGCTAATGCTTGGCAGGAGCTGTCAAGTACTAATAATTTAAAAAAGAGCATTTCCAGCATTCACTTTTTCTGGTCCTTAGGGAAATGGTGCAGCCTGTTGAGCTCCCTTGTTTGTGCCAAGGGAAGCAGAGCCCAGCCCAAGTGCAGGGAGGGCTCAGAGACCACAGTTCAGGCCATGGCTTTCAGACTGTGCTGTGGCCCCAGGCAGATCACTCCTGAAAGCACCCCATGCCAAACAAAATGAGCAAGAATTTTTGTGGTCCCTGAAGGCTTTGCACCTCTCCGGCTTCACAGGTGTCCTGCTGTGTGTGTGTCATGCCCAGAGGTGCAGACAAGACGCTGCCATTCCGGGCTGGAGACATTTTACATGGTTGATGCCACATTATATGACTGAGGAAAACATCGTGCATTAGCTGCCTTATTAACAGATCAAGGATTAAACACTTAGCTATAAAACTTGCCAACAGCACCATGAAATTTGTTTCTCAGGAGCCTGTAAAGAGCTTTAAGCTTAAACCTCAGAGATATGTAGGGCTTTACCTCCAATTCACTTAGTTTAAGATTGTGTTCCTGTATGATGGTATCTCCCCTCATCCAACTGCAGCTGGTGGTTACCTTCACCTTCACAGAACCAACACAAGGGTATGGGGCAACCACTCCTCACCCATGCTGGTGCTTACACCAGAGCTTAAACACTACAGTTCACAAGAAGCTATCCTGGCCTGAGAAGTGCTCAGGTGCATCATGCTGATTTTGCTGCAGAGACAACAGCAGCCTGGTAATAGCAAATGGCTTTGGGAGCAGGGCCAGGAGGAGAAAGCAGGAAGGGGAGAAGGCTGGTAATGGCCTCTCACTGTGAGGGTTTTCTGAATGAGTCTCTGGCATCACTGTCTGGACAGGCCTCCACTCCATAGCCACTGATCACACACAGACATGGGACACAGATTCAGAGAATACTCTGAGTTGGAAGGGACTCACAAGGATCATTGAGTCCAACTCCTACGTGAACAGCCAGTGTGTGGGAAAGCAAAGCTCTGGGTTCGACCTCTAACTCAGGGGAGACTGAGATGCCATGGGGAAGGGTCCTCAAAACCCTGCTGCTTAGAGCTAAATGAGTCCAGACCCACCCTCTGCTTCTCTGGGACAGCTGGAAACAGAAGCCAATTAGATAACCATCTCACTCTCTGGAAAAGCAGAAATGCTCTGGCAAGCTTTTCTTCATGTGCTCAAAGGAAGACGGTGTGAATCAGTGTGAGCTGGACATTCTCAAATAGGCTGGGGGGTGACATGTCTTACTCTGGAGGAGGGTTCAGATCCTCCTCCAAAGTTGACTGAACTCAGCTCTACGAATTAGTAGCTGGATGCAGGGGTCTCCACACTCAGCCAAGTTGCTCTCATTCTCCTACAGTCATTCATGTAGCCCGTGCCTGGTTTTGGTATAGTTTGGAAATGTCTGTAAGCATGGGCATACCTCTGCAGAGCTTGGGCATCTTCTTTCTGGGCTTCTTAAGTTTTGCTCTGAGCTAGATTTGCAAGCAACTCTGCATTTGTGCTTCCAAGGCTTCATGGCTGCCCATGAGAATTTATCTCTGGTGAGTGCTGGAAACTTGTGGGAGTTGCTCAGGAGGTAAGCTGTATTTTTGAGAGGGTCATAAGGACTCTAAATGGTGTATTTAGCATCAGCTGGAGACAGGAACACCTTAAAGGGCCTTGGTGGAGGCGGCACTTTTTGCATGCATCAAGGAAATGCAAACTCCTGCCAACCATAATAGCACCATTAAGTCCTGCAGGGCTTGTACATCCAGCAAGCATTTACAAGAGTTACAAAAAAGAGATTTGAGGGGAAAGGGCAGGGTACTACAAGGGGCTAAAGCCTCCACGGGGAATGAATCCTCCTAGTCTCACCAGGAAAAGCAACGCCTGAGAACTGAAGATGATCAGCACCTTGTCTCAGCAACCTCTGGGACTTACACCTGACTACCATCAGACACTCTCCTGCAGCAGCCACACAGAGCTCGTTTTCCTGTACAGCTGTACCCAGTGACACATGTGATTGTCACTTGCTGAGTATGGGCACCTTTTCACACTTGACTCACAGTTAGTCCAGTGCTACAAGCCAACACAGCCCACAGTGACACAAAAATTCAGTAGGACTGAGAATGTGTATAGCAGGGGAGAGAAATGGGTCAGAAGAGTTATTTCAAGCAGATGTCATTGATAGATGTTGGTAGCAACGCTAAGTTATCAAAAGGAAACACATATATATATCTTTTCAGAATAAAAAATGAGCATCTGCACTTCAACAGGGTTTAGTGATTGCTAAATGGCTCCACTGTCAAGCGAGAAGCTTTATGAACAGAAGGGTTTACATGAAGCAGTTGTTGTTTACACCTGAAACTAGTGTACAAATAAAGCCATCATTCTTTGCTGCCAATTCTCCTCTGCTCTGAGCCAGAGCAGCCTGTGGAGCTGCACAACAGCCCTCCCTGCAATTGTTCCTCACAGGTGTAGCTTTTGTATGTGTTTGCTAATGGTTGTCCAGGTCAACTCACACACTGAGTCCCATTTAATTCAACAAAGCAATGTGTTAAGAGAAGCAGGGAAGGCATTATTCAGAAAAGGGAACTTTGGCCTTGGACAGCAAAAGGAGAGCATGGAGTTAATTTTCTGCTTTGAATTGCCCTGTAAAGGAGTTTAGCTTTTTCCAGTGAATGTCAGGGGAGACCAGGGACAGAGGACACCATGGACAGAAGTTTCCTGCTGCACCTGCCTCCCTTGCCTTGCCTTCCACAGACAGTAATCACAGCCCCACAGACTAAACTTCAACCACATAAAAACAAAGCCTAAATTGTAAACCACTAAAACATTAGTCTGAAATCCAATCTTCTTCTCCTTCCCCATTTCTGTACCTTTTATACAGCCACCACCATCACCTCTTTCTCTTGTATGTTTCTCCTTGCTAAGGAAGGACACATGAAGTGCCTTCACCTTGAGAAGATCAATCCTGGGAGTTGTGACCCTCTGGTACCTCTTGCTGCAGCTGCACACTGCCTATGGTGGCAAACCTCAGCTGCTACAGAAGTGTTGGGGAGCCTTATGGACCTCAGCACCAAAATTGTGCTCTGCCAGGTGCAGAAGGAAGCAGCAAGCTCTGAGTGATTGTATCCCTAAAAGCCATCAGGAGCCTGGGATGAAAAAATGTCACTGATGGAAGGGATAAGAATGGAACCAAAGGACTAAAACCCTTCTGATGCTCACTGGGTCCTTGCATGATCAGAAAGACCTCAGGGAGGTTTGTGGGAAGGGAGAAAAGTTTGAGAAAGGCAATAAAGAGGGGAGATGGGGGCTAGAGTAACCCCAGGAAGAAGGAAATGGAGAAGGAGAAAGAATTAGCAAAGCAAAGAGGTATTGATGGCAGTAGGAAGCATCGTTACACTGTGCTGCATAATCATAAGGCAGTGCACTCACAGCTACACTTAAAAAGCCCCACAAGCTGGAACATACAAAAGCTTAAAATGTGCTGCTTAAAACAACAAGTTTGGCCCTTTTTCTTTACACTTCTCATTGACAAAGGAGGACTTTGGTCATGTCTTCAGGCCTTTTTTTCTAGAAATTAACATTTAAGAAAACAATTCTCACCAAGCTGTGTGACTCAAAGAACTGGGGCACTGGGGAAAACATCAGCTATCACAAACCTTACCACTGAACGGCAAGCACTAACGAGTGGGGGATTAATTTTTCCCTGGATCTGCCCCTTTAAGTTCCTGGTAGCTTTGATCTAGCAGCAGAGAATTGACGTGGGAGGACAGATCACATACTCCCTCCTGGATACTTTCCTTTTGTAGTTGCATGTGATGCTGTCATTTAATCTTGACTAGAAATGGGAACTGATGGTTTCTCTTTTTGTGGGGAGCATGGATAGGTCCCATGCAGGCATTCTCAGCCATCCACAGATTTGAAGAGGCAGTGGGAAACTGGGTCCAACCCCCAGCTATCGTGGCTTCAGGAGACAGTTTCCAAGCAGAGGTTATGCTGGGGCTCACTGCTGCCTAGGCACACATGCAGCAAAAAGCCAAGACACAGACCCATACCTGTGAAACACTACAAGGTACAGTGTTCCCCCCTGTCAAGCTTTGTTTAGCACTCAGAAACTCCTGACAAACCATAAAAGTCTTCAAACTGTGTCTAGGAAAAGTGTCCAAATGGACAAAGAGTATCTATCTTAGACAAATGCGGGCTCTATCCAAAGAAAAAAAAATCCAGTTTCCCATTCAGAGACTAAATGAGAGTCAGCCCCAGCCTTCAGATTCACAAAGGCAAACCCAGATCTCTGCATCCCTTTAGACAATGTGAAAACTAATTTGGGCATTTAAAGATAATCCAGATAAAATCAAGCTCATCCTAATCTTTCATCCAATAAGACATTTGATGTATTTGAAAGTTTATATCATCTTTTAAAATCACTGTGACTCACTTGTAAAGTCTGAAATCATCACACAAATAACAAATCCCTTCATGGAAGTTCAGTTTCTTGGAATTAAATTAGAATAGGAGGTATCTGTATAGACAGATACACAAAATAAAACAGGCAGGGTGGCTTACAGTGATGTATACTGTCTGTAAGGCAATACATCAGTGGTTTCCCCTATAAAAATCACCTCTCTATAACTATGGCATGCATTAAATGACACTTTTTAATGCATTTTTTTTTTCTTCTCCAGTAAGAAAAAGTTATTTCCCTGGATATCACACTTGCCTGAGCCAAAGCCCATGGGTTGCATTGTCATCTGTGCTGCTGTAAATATTTCTGTTAGATCTCTTTCTGAGGATTCTTCCTTCAAGCTGACACGATCAAAAGCAACAAATACAATATGTCTTCAGTTTACTTCCTTGCTTACAGGTGTTCTGTCTCCTGAAACATATCTTACATTCATGATGAGTATGGGCTGGAAGACATCATCTTTAAATTCATTAAGAAATGCATTTTTATTATAAATTAGTCCTATGCTAGATTAGACTACAGATCTTTCCATTAAAGATAAACCATTCACTTTTCCATTTTACTTTATACAATACTGAATATTTCCTGAGATTTGATAGATCATCCAAAGCCACAGATACTCACATCAACTCTCAAACAAGTCATCATTCCTCAGAATTGTACTTTTTCCCAAGAAAAAGCCAAACCAATAATTTTTGCCTACTATGTTCAACTACATTTAAACTACTGACTACCCAAAAGGTTTACGCGGTTAAGACTCCAAGATGTGAAGCAGCTCCTGATGACACCAGGTACCACTCTCTAGAGTCATGCTGGCTCTGTTCACCTTTTTCACCCCAGGAAGAAAAAATACCCCCCTCCAAGAGACAGTGCTACTCAGTTGGAAAGATCTTCCATCAGACACAGCAGAGATGTGGCAGAGGCCCTTGCTGATACAGTCCCCTGTTCAGGAGCTCTCATGGGCTTGTGTTGAGGCCCCTTTGGGGCTCTCCATCACACTCCCATCGCTTTCCCTCTGCTCCAGCTCCACTGGGTGACACTGTTTATCCTCTGTCTTCTCTTCCCCTCTGCCAGAGCTCCACTGGGTGACACTGTCTGCCCTCTGTCTTCTTCCACCTAGGCTTGTATCCAGCACCTGAGAACATTCTGCTGAGTTTCATCTGCATATCGACAGGGGATTTATGGCTGCTTCTGCATGGCTTCCTGGCTGTACCAGCTCTGGTTTCCCACTCAGCATCTCCTTCTGCTTGACCATGGATGGCAAGAGAAGCCAGTCAGCAAGCCCTTTCCCTTTTCAGCTGTTTCCCAGCAAAAGAAACATTAGCATGTCAGACTGCCAGACAACACACCACAGAGATTCTCCCACATATTGCTTCTTTCTTCCTTTTTTCACGTCAAGAGCTAAAGAGGTGGGTGACAGATTTCCAATGGAGGAGGGGGAAAATTATACTGAGCACTGCTATTCTGACCTCTCTGTCTTTTACACTTGAGCGGGAAGGGGCCCTGCAGTGAAGCACTAAAACCAACAGCCTATTCACAAAGCCCCTAGGTAATTAGTCATTAAAAAATAAAATTAAGAAAAAAGAAAAATAATTGCAATCTGCCAAGAGAGGAGACAGGGCTTTAAAAGGATATACCTTTCTAGCCATAAATCACTAAAGAAGAAGAATTACAGGATAATGTACAAAAGGTCAATGCAATAAAAGCAGTGAAAGAGACACCTGAGTTTCCTTGAAGTCACCAGGGAAGCACCTGTGCTCGGTGTGCTTGCTGCATATACATATAGCTGGATAATTGCTTGGTTAGGAACTGAAATAGCAGCATGTGGGCATCATCCAAAGCAGCAAGTAGACACACAGAAAAAAAAAAAAAAACACCAGTCCAGCCCTGGGCAAAGTTTTGCTGCATGCAGAGTAGATCAACAATTTATTTCTGAAATTTACACTTTGTAAAGCATAAATAAGCAGGGAGGATCAGCATGCACTCCAGCAATGTACATACCCTCTGACAGACACTGTGTTTGGCTCACTCTAATGAGGGCAGCCCCAGAAAGAAGACTACAGTACCTGCAGGAGCTGTGTGCTCTCACGTTGCTTTTTTTTTTTTAACACACAGCTCGATTAATCTGAAGGTTAACTTAATTAAGTAAAGCTCACCTCCTTATCAGGCTCTTCTAGGCTTTAACAGCACACCAGGTACTGTGAGGCCATTCATTAGGCCTTACAATGTGCCTCTCAGCTAGGTAAATATGTGCTAATTGCATTTCACTGAAGGGTTCAGAAAAAGGCAGAACAGTTAAGGCCAAAGTTTTGAATGTCTGGCCTTGGAAGTTGTGTAGGAACCCCAAGGAAAATCTGGGTCAGGAACTAATTCCACAGCACCTGTGGGACCATGGGAGTCAGACAAAGGAGGAGAAGATGACCAGAAATGGATCCTCGCACAAAACACCAATTTGTGTGCTGCACCAAGCTCTTGGGGCTGAGGCTGACTGCAGAAAAAGCACAGCCATGCTGCCCTGCAGCAGGGAGGCCGCAGGGAGCCAAGGGCTCTGGGATACTGTGATGATACAATACATACTGTTTCTGATCCATTTTACGTCCTGCTTTCCTCTTACGAAAAAAAGGAGAGCTCGCACCCAGCTCGTGTCACCTCTGGCAGGGTGGTCACAGTGCAAAGCCCCATGGAAACCCTATGTGCCAAAACAACCTGTCACCTGCATGCAGTGAGGAAACCAAGTGTCAACAGGCCTGTGCCTCTCTTGCACGCCAATGTGTTGGTGACAGCGCAAAATGGAGCCCAGGGCAGGGATGCATGCATGTGAACACCGGAGACTGGGGGGAACCATCTCTTGTTCTTACATGATGAAGAAGAGGGTTTGTACTGCTGTCCTACAGTCATATATACTGCAGCAAAAGAAACCTGAAAAAACCTGACAAGTGAAAAACAAATCTGAAAGAGGGTTTTCAAGGCATCCTGTCTTGAATCCATGGACCAGTTACAGTCTTCCTGACTGTCTGCACATTCCTTACCTCCATTTTTCTTTTCCTATAAAACACAAATGCAATGCTTATTGTTGCAAGGAGTGCAATTCCATAATTAGGTTAAGAAAACAATTGACTGAATGCTGATGTATATTCCTAAAAACTTAATTCTGAAAAGCTTCAGTTGCTCATTAGGGACACTTGTCTTGTTTACAATGTCACTTCTGTAACAAGTGTTTTTAAGAACAAATACTTCTGGGAATGAGAGAAGCCTGACAGTCTCATGAATTTGGCATGCAAATTTGCCAGGCAGATTCAGCCTTTGTTCCCTTCCCTATCGGTGCTAGCAAAAAGAATGTGCATTGGCCTTGTTTGAAGAAAGAAACAAGAGAAACATGGAGAGAGGAGGGGGGGAGGAAAACATGGACCTAGAGCAGTATGAGGAGTTAGCAGCAGAGGTGAGAAGAGCTGTTAGTACATCACTAGTACACCGGCTCTGTTAGCATTATGCCAGTTCTGCACCTGCCTTGGTGCTGCTTTATTACTGCAGTTGCTGAAGTTTCAGAGACAAAAACATCTCGTAATAACCCTATCTTCATCTTCTCTTCAGCATTTCCAAGAATGCACCACCTCCCACCCCAGCCAAACCACTCATATTAACCTTTTCCAGCTTACTTCAGAGCTTCCTCAGGAATTTTTCTACTGATTTACATGAATCAAAGTGTTTGCTTTCAAAGCTGATTTTCCCCATATGCTGCTGCTTTGGAGGTATCCTCAGGAGCTGGTTAGGATTTTCCCTTTCACATACTAGAACTGAATCCATGTTTTAAGGACACCTTTCTCTCACTGTCATGCTCATATTTACCTCATTTTTAAACAAGAAAATGTTTCTTTTGAAAAAATGAAATTTGTGGTAGTCCCAACCCCTCCAAATTTGTCCTAGAAGAACAGATACATGCACACTGACACAGGAGATCAGCAGCCAATAACTGTGGAAGTGAAAGTGTCTCTTCACTGCCTCATCTTGAGAGGTCTTGGGCACACAAGGATTTGCAACTCTAAGGAGGCTCTCCAATCTTAGCCACTTTAGATGATCTCCATTTCAGTACCTCTGCCCTCAAATTAAACCATGTGTCATTGAGCAGCTTAACACAAGTAGCAGAGCTGTGCATGGTGTGCTGACTCTTTTTCTAAACCAGAGCCTTTGGCATGTGAGGTCTCATTCAGTCAACATAGCAGAGGTCAATGAATCAAAAGTGTCCTCTCTAAAACAAGGACTCATTTTATCGGCAAATCACCAGCAGCAAGAGATTAAGTTGAGACTGCAAATAATGAAAGCATGGCAAAAGCATGTGTTTTCTCCCCTTGATCCCTTTATTATATTGCCTGGTATGAAAACCATAACCTGCCTCCTTCCTGCATTATCCTTATTTTTAGAAGAGCTAGAGATCTCCCCTAAATCTTGAGATGTTGACTTTACAGTAAAGAGCCACAGGGGTTTATGTAGACCTCTCGTGGCTTGCTGGAAAGGTCAGGAGGAGAGATCTGCGCAAACCCATGTAGCTCAGGGTGGTATGCCAGCAAACTGGAGCTGAGAAGTACATGCTAAGGTAGCCCTGTAAACAATCCTTTATTTTTAGAAGAGCTAGAGATCTCCCCTAAATCTTGAGATGTTGACTTTACAGTAAAGAGCCACAGGGGTTTATGTAGACCTCTCGTGGCTTGCTGGAAAGGTCAGGAGGAGAGATCTGCGCAAACCCATGTAGCTCAGGGTGGTATGCCAGCAAACTGGAGCTGAGAAGTACATGCTAAGGTAGCCCTGTAAACAATCCCGTAAAGCAAAACAAAACAGGAGCAGAGCTGGAGTCACTTTGTTGAAAGAAGTGTAAGTGGAAATATTTTGCCAAGCTGTGCAGGACTGACAAACCCACAAATGATTTGAGACTCCCTCCCACTGCAGGGCTTGGAAAATGTGTTTTATGTTAAGAGTTACATGTGCTCCTAGAAGCCCATAGTTTAGCCTAAAAGTCAGTCTGATTAATTCATACACAGGCTAGGTGGGAGCAACAGAATAGAGATGGGGAAAAAAGAAACTAATTAAGGCAAAATACGCTTGGGAGTTCTGTGGTGGTGGAGATACTGGGTGCTATTAACAGTCAGTGAGATTGATACTGGGGCACCTTTAGAAAAGTCAGCAGATAATAAGAAACAGCATTAAGAACAAATTGAGGTGGGTGAAATTTACTGCTGTCTCCACTGAGACTGTAAATGGAAAACTTGGAGAGAGCTGGTGAAAATGCTAAAAGAGGCCAAACAAACAAATTCCACTAGCAGCAGCAGAGTTGTTTTAAATCATGTCCTTTAATAATCTACCATTCACATTACTGTAACATGTCATTGCATTATTCTGCTCTGCAAACAATTGTTGAGTTCCCAACTTCTGCTGCTGGAAAAAATGATGACCTGGGGGAAGGAATTTTTGTAGTAAATACCTCAGCATGAATAATAAGATGAGGTTATTTAAGCGACTGCTCCTTGAAAAATTAGCCTAACTTCCTAATAACTGTACTACATAGCTTAAAGAAATCTAATTTTATCTCTGCCTCCCACACAGTAAATCTCCCTATCACATTCTTTCCTTGCTTCATTGCTATTTCTTTGCTTAATAATCACCTACTTAAAAGATCGGAGATAATATTAATAATGGGCAAATTAGATACACAGAAAAACAATGTTTTCTGTACTTTCAGAGATACCCAGCATGACTGTCATTAAACCAAAACCAAGGCTTGAGGAGGGAGCACAGAATCGTAGGCAGGCAGCAGTGGAACTGGGCAAGGACTCTGGCTAACTTAGTGTTGAGCAGACAACATTAGTCAGCGTTGCAATGCTGAAATATTTAACAACGGGAGCGGCTCTTCCCTTCAGCATTTTTCTCCCACAAACTAATTAGGCTATAATATTATGAGCACTTCCTTTGAGGCTAGGCTTTCCTCTTAGCATGACTCTTGGCAGGCTGGGCAAAGCTGGGTTATCACTGTGATGAAAAAACTGGCACATTTTGCCTCAGTCTCCTTTATTATTTTTTCCAACGTTCTATACAAAGCCACTCACATGCCCAATGGCTCAATCTCACTTCCAATTAAGTCAATGATAAAACTCACATTGACTTAAATGGAAGCAGGTTTGCATCCCAAAGGCTAACAGTCAAGGCTTTTAACAGTCAGACTACTAATGGGGAAAGTAGAAAGAGTTAGAAAATGTCATCATCTTCTCTTTTCTTAGGAGCAGTAATTCAAAGTGAATAGAGTAGGCATGTTCGATTCAAAATTATTTTCAGGGAGAAAAAATACGTGGTGAGTCTATTTATAATGTGGTGATTCAGCTCTTCTTATAATACTTGGGGATGGTTCCATGGCAGAGAAGAAGGCAGCACATAAGAATTATTGACTCTCCCTTTAAATAGTTTGCAAGGACTTTCTTAGCCCTTACTATATTCAGCCCTTACTATATCACCTAGAATGTGCACTGCTAATAAAAGGTTTTGGCCAATTAACTTGGTTGTATTGGAGCTCACTGCCGAAAAAAGAGCAAAAGACCTGGAGTGCCCCAGATGCTTCCTCAGCACTGGCTTCTGCTATGGACAGAAACCATATGAGGCTAGGGAAAAAGATAATTCTATTTTTCTAAGATTGGCAAAATTAAGCAAAAGGGCTGCATTAACGTTAATTTTCTTGCTTAAACAAACATATTTTTGAGGCAGGAAAGGTAATCCATAAGTAAAAAAGCCTTTGAAGACAGCCGGGCAGAGACACCCAGCATTTAAATTTCCCATGAATCCTTCAAAGGCAGGTAATTCCACTCAACTGCCCCAGCCTCAGTGTGAGATTCCCACTCCTCACAGAGGGCACATGCACCCACACAGAAGTGCAGCCCTCTGGGAGCAGTGGTTTAGGTGGTGCTACCATTTTCTCGTCCCTTCTCCCTTCTCCCCTGTCCTGCAGAGGACAAGGGATGCAGGGGTCAGAGTGACTAAGCTGCAGTCCCCAGCACACACGGGCGTCTGCTGGCAGGGAGTGAGAAGGGAGGACATTGCCACCCGGTCAGTGTGCTGCAGTGACTCAGTCCCCAGTGGAGACTCAGCTCAAATCCAGCATGCACACAGCTGGACAGCTGCCACAGGAACCCTGCAACTCCCTGCCTGGCACTGCCCCAGTACACACAATGCAGGCATTCTGGGGAGGATGACACCATGGAAAGTTTGGAACCTTCTGCCAGCTGGATTTGGTGTTTCTTTAGGACACCTATGACAGCCACAGTTGTATCTGCACACTGTGTGTGGGAACAGGGAAGCCTGGCCTAGCCTGCCGTGCCACAGTGTTGAAAGTATTTTCTCGTTATTCTGGGTATTGTTTGTCAGCTGGTGGATGTGTTCCACCTGTAGTAATGTCTTTCATCTCAGTGCCTCTTCTGCTCCTTGCTTTTCCCCTGCTAGCAGAGTAGAAGGAAATATGTTTGCCTTTTGCAATGTTTATTATCAAATTCAAACAGAAAACACTGAACTGTAGCAGTGTCTGAATAACCTGGTGTGATACACCCACGCAGGAGGGAGAGGTAAAGAGAACGGTTTTTGTGAATGACAAGCAGGTTCAGCTTGCAGGTTTGCAACTCTTCTGAAAAACTGAAATAACTCCTGCAGCAAAGACAGTGAGCAAAGTTTCATGACCCATTCCTTTACAGGGAAGCCAGGTGGCTCAGCAGAATTTGATGGAGCTGTTCTGGAGGAAAAAAAGGGAAACAGGCGTCTCTGACATAGGCTCCCAAACATTTGCACCTCTTCTCTCCTCAGCCCATGATCTGGAGAGTACACCTGCACACACCCACACATGCTCTGTTTTTGTCTCATTTTCTGCACCACTCTCCATGTCAAACCTTTTTTGATTGTCATGGCTTCAAAATTCAAAATAGTCCCAGCCTCCTTCTGCAAATAAAGCAGAGATTGTGGCTTTGCATTTCTGTGCCGAATGCTGAGGGCAAATGGCATTCCAAGCATCCATAAAGTTGAAATAGTAGGTCAGCACAAGTACACACTGCAAAATCTCCTGGAAGAGGAGGCAGTGCAGTCTTGCAGGATGTGGGTTTGGATGTCCTCCTCTTCCTCTGTCCCTCCCTCAGCCCCTGACTCTTCCTCCTTCCCTCCCAGCCCCCTTAGAACAGAATGACAGACACTGGTGGCCTTTGCCCACTCACATGCTGTCCAAATGAGATCCCCTAATCCCAGACTGATTCCATCCTACTCCAGCTACACCACATAACCTACAGACCCCCTCTGGGTCCACACAGGTCTGAGCTCTTCACAGCACAGCAATAGTGAGGAAAAAATAGCAATGGCAATTGTATAGAAAATCTCACTTCTCTCTTCTGCTGCTGGCTCCACCAGCAGTCTCTTTCTCTTTAGAGAACAGAATCAAGGGAGAAAAGCATCAAAAGTGCAGTGGGGCCAGACAGGAGCCTGTGCTTGAGGTGAGAGCACCCAGAGATTGGCACAGCCTGGTACCGAGTGCATGAAGATCAGCAATGCTGCCACAGTGTCACTGTGTCAGCCAGGAGCAGCATGCATGAGGGTTCAGGGCACGGCTTGTACTGCCACAAAAGCCACTCTGCCTTTAAAAAAGGTAGACAACTTTGAAGAATGTCCTCTCACAGCTAACTGGCTTTGCAGGCCAGCGTGAAGAGGGGAAAAAAACCCTCATTTTCCTGCTGCCACAGGCACCAATCACTCACCCCATCATTCCCACTGGGATTCTGTGTCAACCCTCTGTCGGATTTACAGGATTGCTCTGGCAGACCTTGCCTTGCTCCCTTCCTTAGCCTGCAGGGAGGAGGCACATACCCACAAGTGGCCTGCCTTGCCTGGCCTGGCCCCATTCAAGGAGCACCACATGATTGCCATGCCTCTTTGGCAAGGCTTAATTTACAGGGACAATCTCTTTTCTGACTACTGCAAGTTCACCCAAGGCTCTCAATGGATGTGTCCCCTGAATCATGACTACTGGTAAACATTCTTCATTAAAGTACTAAATTAATCTCTGCTGAATATATGTGATGCAGCCTGAAGCCCACCTCAATCTCCATTAGCTGCGTTGCTCTTGCAGCTGAGGGAAATAAGATTTATTTTAGTCAGTAAAGTGAACAAACACCACCTGTGAACCACTCAGGAAGCTGACCTGAGCCAGAAGGTGACATTTTTACTGTTCCTTTTTGACTATAACGAAGGCTAATGGTGCATGGATTATTATGTTTCCAGCAAAGCTGCCTTTTTCAGTTGAAAATGAGGTTTTTGTCAATTAAATACTCAGTGCATCAAAGACATGTAGACAATACATACGATAATCCAATTTAAAAATACGGAAAGGAGCTTTAAAGAATGGCACTGTAAATGACAGGTAAGATTTGTTTGTAGTTTGAGTGAATTGCCACTTTTGTTCTCATGCTGTATATAGTGATCACAGACTGATTCAGCCTGCAAATATAAACAGACTCCTTTGCTCTCCAGGAAAGTCACTGGCTAAAGTAACTTACACAGTGCCACTGTTTTAAGGATAAACAGGCTAAGTCAGTTCCTTATCCTGTCAGTACGGAGCTCTGACAATCACTAAGTTCCATGTTTTGAAGACAGATGGAGAAACTCTTTCAGTGAACTGCACGGGACTTTCAAAGCGTAAGTAGAGCTCAAATGAAGACAAGGGTGGCTCTTTATTGCATCTCTTTTTCACAGTAAATGCAACACTTGGAAAGTTCAGAGCCTGTAAGAGCCCAGGCCTTTTCCATGTATGTTGCAAAGCAGGTTTCTGCCAGCAAAGTCAAACAGCATGTGCCAAGGAGACAATGCTTTCCCACTTTGTCCTTCAAGATGTACTGTGCTGGATTTCCTGCACATGGATGACAGTTAAAAATATAGTCAAGAATTATGTACTAGACCTTGCATTCTGCTATGTCCTCTGTCCTGGGACTGTCTGAGGGTGTCTAAGCCTTAATAGAGCTTAATGACTTTAGCGCTCATTAAATCAGAGTGTTATGAGAGTATTCAGAGCAGGGGGAGGAGGAGAACAGGAAGCAGAGAACAGATGAAATCACAAAAGGTTGAGGCATGGATAGCATAGGATAGGATAGAATAGGATAGGATAGGATNAGGTACTTTAGGTCTCTTCAGGACTAACAAATCTTGTGAACCAGATAAATTACAGACAGTAAGATTAATGCTGTAGTGATTATTGCTGTCAAAGGCACCTAACTCCTTCAGATTCCCTGGAAAATCCCTGCACTGCTGCATGTTTCACTGATGGAACTGGCTCTGACTAGCACAGGAAGAAATAGCTCCCACCATTTTCATGCTTTATCCATGGTTTCCATAGCAGATTTGGCAACATCTCAAAGCTTCCTCAGCCCTATACCTATTATCAGTTACGTTATGTTACAGTGCTGCATTTTAATTGCTGGTTTTTCTGAGACAGAGGGAGCTGAATCTAAATATATCTCAAGCGCCAGCAGTGATATTTAGCACAGCTACTGTAATCAAGCATTCAGACACTGCCAACAAATAAAACTTCTCCCTTGAGTAAATAGGTTCTCTGAAAATCACCTGAATGTTAGACAAAATTTCTTTTTCTGTTATTTTAATATCATTAGGAGGCTTCAGCTTTCTTGATTGACAGGGTGTGCATGTAAACTGCCAAGAAATTACCCTTTTTCGATCACAGCTCTTTTCCTTTTCTGAATGCAGACACTGACAGTTCTAACAAAGATGCTCAGCTAGGAAGCTTTTTCTCCAGTAAGAGAAATGAAATATTGCTGATTTAAACCCACTAATTGCAGTTTATAGTAACAATACTTCCTGGGGAAAAAAAATTAAACTATACTTAACTGCTGGGTTTCTTCTTTAAACTAAGGGTTTGGCTGCAGTCTGATGGCTAACTACTTATAAAACTCTACTCAGCTGGTACAGTCTAGCTGGCAGACTCCAAAGCAAAAAACTGCACCTCTCCCACAGTATAGGCATATTTTTCTGT